>CAUYQU010009299.1:0-48654 GCA_963574635.1 Cheracebus regulus | reverse complement strand
TCTTTTCACATAGTCCCATATTTCTTGGAGACTTTGTTCATTCCTTTTTACCCTTTTTTCTCTAATCTTGCCTTCTAGATTTATTTCATTGAGTTGATCTTCAACCTCTGATATCCTTTCTTCTGCTTGGTCAATTCGGCTGTTGAAACTTGTGCATGCTTCGCGAAGTTCTCTTGTTGTGTTTTTTAGCTCCATCGATTCACTTATATTCCTCTCTAAGTTGTCCATTCTCATTAGCATTTCGTTAAATCTTCTTTCAAGGTTCTTAGTTTCTTTGCATTGGGTTAGAACATGTTCTTTTAGCTCACAGAAGTTTCTTACTATCTACCTTCTGAAGCCTGATTCTGACAGATCATCACACTCATTCTCTGTCAGGTCTGTTTTCTTGCTAATGAGGAGCTGCGATCCCCTGTAGGAGGAGAGGCATTCTGATTTCAGGTGTTCTCAGCCTTTTTGCACTGGTTTCTTCCCATTTTTGTGGATTCATCCACCTGTCATAATTGCTGACTTTCAGATTGGGTTTCTGAGTGGACATCCAGCTTGTTGGTGATGAAGTTTTTTCTGTTTCTTAGTTTTCCTTCAGCGGACGCCCCTTCCCCACAGAGCTAGGCCTTCCTGGATTCAGCTGTGCTTGCTGCGAAACTCTCAGTCCTCAGCACTTCCAATTGCTGTTCTCCTTGTGGGGATGGGATCAGCCGAGCCCGACTAAAAGGGCACCCAGTCCCATATACTCTGCACCTAGAAGCGCCGCACTGGGACGCCAGCAAAACAGCTGCACCAGCCAAAAAAGTCACGCTGGCGACCCATGTGGCTCCTCCGCTGGGAATCTCCCAGTTTGTGGGCAATAAAAATTCGTCTGAAAGTGCAGCGTCCACTCGCTCTCTGCGCTTTCACTGGGAGCTACAATCCTGAGCTGCTGCTAATCGGCCATCTTGGATCTCTCTCCGCCAGATGATGAAGTTTTTTCTGTTTCTTATTTTTCCTTCAGCAGATGCCCCTTCCCCACAGAGCTAGGCCTTCCCGGATTCAGCTGTGCTTGCTGCGAAACTCTCAGTCCTCAGCCCTTCCAATTGCTGTTCTCCTTGTGGGGATGGGACCAGCCGAGCCTGACTAAAAGGGCACCCATGTCCCATATACTCTGCACCGAGAAGCGCCGCACCAGGACGCCAGCAAAACAGCTGCGCCAGCCAAAAGAGTTGCACTGGCGACCCGTGGGGTTCTTCTGCCAGGAATCTCCTGGTCTGTGGGCAACAAAAATTCATCTGAAAGTGCGGCGTCCACTCACTTTCTGCGCTTTCACTGTGAGCTACAATCCTGAGCTGCTGCTAATCGGCCATCTTGGATCTCTCTCCTACGACCTGAACTTTAAATGTCTCTTAAGAGAAAAATTTAAAAAGAAGAAATAAAAACTCTGACAATAGCCTACTTTTTCTTCCATTTGCTTTCCTATATTTTTTCTTCTAGTTACAGACAGATCCTTCCTGAACTTCTGCTGTCTTTGATAGCAGTGACACCACCTTTTATGTGAATTCATTGAAATTCACTGCTCCCTATAGAGTCCTCTTCTTGCTCCCAACCATAGCTCTGTAGCTGTCACCATTAGGGGAAGCAGAGTGAAGAGTATATGAGATGCTATACTATTTTTGCACTTTCCCATGAGTCTATAATTATTTTGAAATAAAAAGCTTTAAAAAATACATGTGTTTCTGCATGTGCAGCAAAAGTGGGGTGCGGAGATCATAAAGAAGAATAGAATACAACCCAACACCTTCTACCTGAGGGCGAAGCATGGAATGAATGTATTAAATGATGGTACTCTATGATACAAGTACTATAACAGCCATATCCTCAGGGGACCAGGGCCAAAAATTTTTCACAGACGAAAAGCAATTAGCTCCAGGAGGAGCTATCATGGAATGCGTTGTGGAACATCATTTCAGCTGGGTCTTCAGAAATTAGTGGTAATTTTACCACCAGGCCAACACTGCCTCTCTGGACCAAGGAAACTCCTTAAAAGCATAGGAACTTGAAATGCATGGTGTATTTGGAGAATAATGAATATTTCAATATAAGTAAAAGGTCTTAAGGAAGAAAATGTAGGACATATAACTAGAAAAATAAAGTTCTAGAAAAAGAACATAGTATTTCTATGTAAAGAACATAGTTTTTCAAGCTTAGAAATTTCAATTTAATATGGAAGATAGTGGGGAACTATAAAATCTTTTAAAGCAGGGAAGTAACATAACCAGCTCCAATTCATATTCATGGAAAAGTATAATTAATTAGGATATATACAGATTTAACTATAAGAATATTCATTAACTGCGTGCATACCAACATCAGAAACCATTTATATGTTTGACAAAAGGGGACTAGTTAAAAATAATGTATGCTATTTAATAATGAAATAACTTAATGAAAGTTTTAAAAATGGATTATAAAGCAGTAGGTACAGGATAATCCAATTTTTATGAAAATGAATGTATAACTATGCAAACAGAAAGTCTAGAAGGATATGGATACAAACGTATACATATATCACACATGTATATACACATGTATACTTTTGAGCAGTATTTGGTGCAGGGACAAGGCTGGGAACCTATATGCATGAAAAGGCCAGGTAGACCACTAAATCACTTACATTCAGATTTTTAAATAACACTAATCAGGTGGCCCTCTGTTACTTCTGCTCTAAGAGTAGAATGTATACAGCAGAGATTGGAAAATAGATGTTTAATGAAAGTGGATTCCTTGCAAGCTGTATTCACCAGCAGAATGATGTGAACACCAGAGCTGCAGATGAGAGAAAAAAATTTGATGGCTCTGTAACAATAAGAAGAAAGTTCACCAGAAAAGGTTAAGGGAAAACCTGATAGAAAATTGATAAAGCCAAGTGGGAGAAAATATGAGGCAAAGAAGTTCATAAGGTAATTCCCACTGGGAAAGATTTTCAAACTCTGGACACCAAGAAGGATGTTGTCACCACAGCCTTCACTAGAGCAAAAAAAAGGCACATCCAAGGGCCTGGGCTCATAAAGTCATGAGGCTAGAAAAGACCAAGGGCTTTTTATTCTGAGATGTTTACCCATTTGTAATTTAATAGGGAACATGGCAAAATTACACACACTCTTGCCTTTTAATACTAAGCACTTAGTCACTTCATCTTAGGCCTTTGTTACCTCAGCTCTTAAGTGACAGAGGTAAACCAGATGATTTCTAAGGTCCCATCCAAATCTTAAAAAAAGATCATGTCTGCAAGAAATGCTTGTGTGCTTATGCATTCTGTAATCCAGTCCTTTCTAATGTGCCACTTTGTATATTCTGATGCAACTATTAGAGCTAAACCAACATTGTAAACTGCACAATTACAGGCTTGGAGCAGAAATAACACTTCATAGTATTTCTTCATAAGAAATATTCATGAAAATGTTATCACGTCCCCTTTGGACATAATAAAAATTAAACACAAATCAAATATAAGACAAAACCTTTAATAAATTTCCCATAGCAAAGAAAAGAGACTGTGTGAAACTATTTCTGCCCTTTTCCTTTCATACTGCTAGACTAAGTTGGGGAGTCGGGGAGGCCAGATCAAAAATAGCTTACACAGGAGAAGGCTGTGGCTAGAAATGTATTTGTACCATTGTGGTCTGTGTGGTGTAGAGGGATGCACAGTGGGCAGGGAGATTTGGATTCTAGACCTAACCCTTCCAGTAACCATGTAACGCCAGGCAAGAGATTTTGATTTTCCTGCCTCCATTTTCTATTTGTAAGACAGCAATAATTCTACATGTCTCTTCTACCTCAAAAATGTGCTAATACAGATAAAGCATGTGAAAAATTTCAGTTATGGGGGAAAAAAGTATTATAAGCATTAATTAAGCATGTTAATGACAAGTGCTGATTTAACAATTTTTTTAAAACCTCATTATCCTGATTAGATCAAGACAAGTGGGAGGGAGAGTGGCAAGTGGGTCATCAGCAAGTAAAGGCAAGGCATTACGACTATGACCCTGAAGCACATGCACACAGCCTAAATCTCTCCAACACAACCAACTCAGCTACACTAGGCACGAACTGGCTGATGGCCCCTGGGCTTTGAACCAACACACTGTCCATCTTTCTTCTTTTCTTCATTTCTTTCTCCCTTCCTTCTTTTCCTCCTTTCCTCTGTTCCTTCCTTACATACATTCAAAAATTTTGCACTGAGGTTTTCAAATGTTCCATATCCTAGCCTTGGACACAGCGCTTATGTTGCTTACAAATCTAGTTATTTAAACGAAAATGACTAAGACAGGGATTTGGGGATCCCTAAACAGGAAAGCTCAGACAAGGACCTGAGAAGAGAATCCAGGGCTTCTGCAGCCTGAACCCACAGGTAATCAGCCAATCAGGTGGGCCATCCCATCCCTCTTCAAATTTTCTCTCTCTCTCTCTTTTTTGTATTAATATATCTGTCCTTTTCCCTCAAGTTTCCTTAATTTTCCTGTGGGCAGGCAGGAAAGGAGAGTCATGAACTGAATGCTGATTATAATGAATAGTTTTCATTTACTATCTCATTAAGCTTAAATATCTCTTAGGAAAACAATCCTGTAAGTGGACAGAAGATGAACAAGTGAAACAGGAGGATGTTACAGGAAAAGATAAAGAGGGTCTAAATGAAGGCAAACAATGTCAGAACTATTTCTCTATGGAAAGGCATTTCTATTATAAAAGGCCAAATAAAAAATATTCTTCCAAAATAAAGTTGGCTTCTACTTAGATATGGTTGAAGTAAAGATATTCAAATCTTAAAATATATAATCCATCACCCCAAACCAGCTATTTTTCCACCTCCAAATTTAAAGGCTGAATCATGCATATATCCATAACAATGATAATAATTATAGGTTGAATTTTTTTAGAGTATCTCTGTTCCAAGCATTTTGGTAGGTGTTTTATAAACTCATAGGGCCCCAGTGGCAGGGCAAGCATTATTACATTCACTTTCTAAAGGAAGACATGCAGAGTCTGGAAAGGAAAGTAACATACTTAGGGTCATATAAATAGTAAGGGACAAAAAGAGGCTGGATCCAAGTGTTGCTGTATCTGTCTCCAGAGTCTATGCCTATTAGATTATGCTATGCCGTCTCCATGTTTATCTTTTACAATTTCATTTGCATTCCTTTTCACTTCTAGGAATGCTGATTGAGGGGGGAAAAGGAAGCAACGACAAAACTACCAGAGTGGGAATGGGAGCGAGGAGGTAAAGAAAAGGCATATAAGAAGGAAGAAGAGAAAACTACACCACTTCCCACACTATGGTTCTTGCTGTAGGAAGAAACAGATACTACAGCTCTGCATCAACAAATTCATTCATGTAATGCTCCTTGCTGCTGCCACAGAGAGGCTAGGAAGAGGGAAGCAGCACTTGGAAACTGTTGCCCCTAAGAGACCTGCCTGTATGATCATGGGAAGGACAGCCCTGGGTGTCCATGACCATCACTGATTGCCCACGGAGGGGCAAGTGGACTCTCTCTCCACACTGACCCATGAGTGCCTAGGCTCTGAAGCCTGCTCACATCTCTTAAACCCTGTCTTTCACTTTGTCTCTTCCCCCTTATTCTGATGACCGCAATCCAAGCAAACAGCAGAAGAGACTGGACTCATCTGGATTACATCAGTTGCTAGTATCATGCTGTTTACAATTATGAAATATCGTCTCGTGAGATCACATTTAGTAAAACTTTTTCTTAAAAAATAGTTTTATCCTCTAATCCGCTTTTTATTGCTTAGAAGCAAAACAAAATGGATCATATATTTAAAAGAAGAGAGAAGAAAAAGGACATACCATTCCAGAAATGTCTAGCAAGCAAATATCCCAAGAATATTTATCCAAGGTGTTACACTGGGATGTTGGAGGGGGAATGTGAAATCAATTTTCTTGCCTATCATTACTTTAATATGAAAGTTAAACCCCAAATAAAAACACAGGCACATTCCTTTAATTTGGCAGAAGTACAATTGTGTTTAGGGAGCATAGACAGAGCTCTTACCTGGCATGACCATGGTCTGTGGGGCCGCTGCGTCGGTACTTAGGCAGAGACGGCCACCTTTAGCTAATCTATCGCAAAGCAAGGTGATATGTTTCTTCAGTTGGCTTGTGTCTTTGGGAATGTTCAGCTGGCTGTTGAGGTTCAAAGCCTGCTCCTTTGAACTCTTCGACAGGCAAGTCTTCAACAGGTGGGAAATGGCAGCATCCACCGTTTCTTCCCAGCCCTGGATACAAAAGCCAATTTTGAATTAATACAGAGATGACAATGAGAAAAGGGGGCACTTGACGTATTATACAGATTATTGAGTGTTTATATTCAAGTACTGGGGACCTATGAAGAGTGTGGTATCTGGAATATTCCAGACTAAGCTGGTTTGGAGTTCTAGCTCTGTCACCTCTTTGACCTTGAGCAAGTTACTTAATTCCTCTTAGCCTCATTCTCATCTACAAATGAGGATGTTAATAGTCTGTCCCTTCAAGGGTTGGAGATCTATGAGAAGAGTTTAGCCCTGAGCCAGTTATAGAGTAATGAGTAACAACAAAAGGAGTCTCAGGCATAGGTCTGTTTGATGATGCGGTGGGTAAAGCTGCCAGGATTATAGGTTGTTTTGCCTTGTCTCTCTGCTAAAGAAAAGCTGGCCAGGAGAGAGAGGACCTGTGGATGCCCTGGGGGAAACTGGAATGGAGAGAAACCCTGGTGTCTCCCTCACGTACTGGTCCCACAGCCTTGGAGTTATAGGCAGAAACAAAGGAGCTATTTGAAGAAGGATCCTGTGAGACACACGGCCTGCCTAGTACTGCTCACTGTCCAGGTGATGGTAAATGACACAAAATGAAATAGGCCATCACCCTCACTTTTGTTGGGAACAGTGTGGCTGTGCCACGGTGAAAACTTGCAGTGACAGCTGCAATTCTAGGAACATCAGTGCTAGGCAGGAATCTCAGCCTTGTCACAGAGAGTACTGGAACCAGCAGGACTGGCAATGGGGAGGCACCACCCTCAGGTGGGTTCAGCTAACGCTGACAACAAGGAATACGGGGTAAAGAGCAGGAGGAGTCAGTTTAGGAGCTCCTTCTAGGCATCGCCAGGGGCTCCCAGAAATAACGGGGTACGATCTTTATGGGGATCTGGAGGTCCTAAGAAGCATAACAAGGAAGCAAAGCGTAAGTGAAATCTGTGTGTTGCTATGAATGTGACTCCATCTGTACACAAAGGCTGGTAAGGCCTAGAGCACCATGGGCCTGACCATCTAATACAATACTGCAGAATAGTGCAAGTCCCTTATATTAGAGGTAAGAGACCTGAGACTCAGAAGGTTCCTCTGGAACCCCTCATTCCATCCTCAAACTTATCATTTGAGCCACCATTCAAATATGCAAATCAGATGAGGTTACTCCCAAGCTTCAACTCTGATATGTTTGGTTGTGTCCCCACCCACATCTCATCTAGTAGTTCCCATAATCCCCACGTGTTGTGGGAGGGACCTGGTGGGAGGTAACTGAATCATGGAGGCGGCTACCCCCATGCTGTTCTCGTGATAGTGAGTGAGTTCTGACGAGATCTGATGGTTTTATAAGTGTCTGGCATTTCCCCTGCTGGCACTCATTCCCTTTCCTGCTGCCCTGTGAAAAGGTTCCTTCCACAATAACTGTAAGTTTCCTGATGCCTCCCCAGCCATGCAGAACTGTGAGTCAACTAAACCTCTTTTCTTCAAAAATTACCCAGTTTCAGGTATTTCTTTATAGCAGCACGAGAACAGACTAATACAAATGCCTAAATTCAAACACTCAGTTTGGCATTTAAGGCACTTTCTGCTCCAGCTCTTGCTCCACTGTCTGTTCTCATCTACCTGCATCTACACTGTCTCTCCCTCAGGCCTCTGCACATGGCCGGAGCTCATGCTGCAATGCCCCACTCTCTACTCTTTACATGGCCAACTCCCACTTAATGACTTGCTCAGGTACTGCCATCCAAGGATTGCTTGGTGGGCCCTCTTTGGGACTCTGAGACTTCATGCACCCAGATGCATCATGGCACTTGTCACCCTGTGATGTGATTGCTGTTTGCATATCTGGTTTTCCCTGAGAGTGCCTGGAGTTCTCCATATACCCACGCCATTCTTGGTATACAGAGGATGGTCAAAAAATAAGGACAGAGAGAAAGTGAGATATAAAACCAGGGCCTTAAAGTTGAGAGAGCTTTGGAGATCTTTATGTCTAGTCTCATGGAGTTTTCCCAGGTTTTATACAATAGCAAGCATCTGCCTAGGCATTAACTGTCTTCAAGATCCAAAATCACTACTTTTTGGGGCAGTTTACTCCTTTCAGGGACATGTGTAAACAATAGAAAACTATTCCCACATTGAGCCAAAGTCTATTCCATTGGCCCTTCTTTTACCTTCCAGAGCCATGCAGAATAAATCTAACCTCTCTTCCACATGACAGCCCATTATAGCTGTGAAGACAGCAATTCTGTACCCTCTCCTCCAGAATAAACATCCTAGTTCCCCTAGTTCTTCCTTATATAAACAGAGTTTGAAGTTTTTCTCCATCCTGACCACTCTTCTTTGAATAGCTCCAGTTTGAAACACTTAAACATTTATACAGCTAAGTAGAGAACCCCAAACTGACCCCAAGACACTGGGCTGCAGCTGGGAGTGCAGGTAGCCCACAGCCCTCCCTCCCTTTTTCTAGGAATTCTCCTGCCAGCCTGGCCTCCAGTTGCCTCTGCTCTCTTGGCAGTTGCCTTACACTCTTGATTCACATTAAGCGGACAGACACCTAAGCCCCAGGTCTTTGCCACACTTGCCACGTCTCTTCTTCTAGGTTTATGCAGTTCTTTCTCTCCATCTCTCTCTCTCTCTCTCTCTCTCTCTCTCTCTCTCTATTGAGAGAGAGTTTCACTCTTGTCACCCAGGCTGGAGTGCAATGGCAAGATCTCAGCTCACTGCAACCTCTGCCTCCCGGGTTCAAGTGATTCTCCTGCCTTAGCCTCCTGAGTAGCTGGGATTACAGGTGAGAGCCGCTACATCTGGCTAATTTTTATATTTTTGGTAGAGATGAGGTTTCACCATGTTGGCCAGGCTAGTCTTGAACTCCCATCCTCAGGTGATCCACCTACCTTGGCCTCCCAAAGGGCTGGGATTACAGGTGTAAGCCACCCTGCCTGGTCTGCAGTTGGTTCTTTAGATCAAAGAGCAGACTCTACATGTTTCCACTAGAGAACTTCCATGATTGGTTAATCAGGACTTTTCACTCTATTGGCCCATTTCTATTGACCCACCTATAGGTGTCACTAGGCAAGTTAGGGAATAAATAAATGATTTTAAAGTGATCTTGAAAATCCTTTCAAGAGATTCAAGAGACCTGAAAGACCATAAAATAGCTTCCTACCCCAAACTACTAAAGAATAATAAACCACTGATTGTTACAAAGACATCTCTCTACTACTACCAAAATCTAAACTAGACTAATATTTAGAATTGACTTTGTATTTCAGTAATAATGGGAAGAGGTAAATGAAGGCAGATTAGTAACCCAAACATCATTGGAGAGGACATATTTTCAACTGGAGCCATTGACAAAGGCCTCTGACATATAAAAAGAAAAAATCCTTTGAATATAAGTTGGCATTTGTAAGCTCTGTGGTCATTTCAGCATTAAAATAGTTCCTACTCTCATTCATTTAAGCAAAGCACTGTATCATAAATAGAGTAACATATTAGATAATTAAGTAGACATGACATTTAATTAATACAGAGTACTACAAAATTTCTTTTCCTAATGCCAACTTGCAGATCTAGTCAAAAATCATGTCATGTTTAGGTATGTGGCATGGATTTTTCTTTAATATAAATGAGGCATGATGCTAGTGATTCAGAAAGACTGCCACTAAAATCCAGAGTTATTATATGGAGGGCCTGAATTGCTACCTAAATTCAAATATAAGAATATTTGTGATACAAAAGAAGAGCCTTTGACAAGTTTGTTAAATAAAAATGCAATGCGATAATTCACTGATCAAACATGTAACAAACTTACCTATGGAAATATGAAATAAAACTTTGGAATCTAGAATCTCAGGTGTGAGAAGTACCTTAAAGGTAAGCTATTTTAAACACCTTTTTGGTATTTGAGTCTGTTACCTTTATTCATAGCCCTTAAATTGGTAAGGCTAATGTTCAGTTTTAATGTCTAAATACACACACATACTACATGCACATACCTAACCTTTATCCTTTAAAGAATGATTATCAATCATACTAATATTTTTGTCTTATATTGTGAGAGTAAAAGAAAATCTTAATATGGGAAATACAGCACTAAACATTTCTGGAAGGAAATTGAGTATGTGCTTTTCAGTGAGAACTGGTTTTTGTTATAGTTCTCAAATCCACAATTTGCTGTAAACACCAGGTTGACCTGTGTATGGCTTTTAGAAAACAACAGTGGTGGAGGAGTGGGAGGGTGCTCAGGGAGGGGAGGAGGAAAGGAAGAGAAGGAGGGAGGGAGGGACGGGGCCCGGGAGAGAGGGAAGGAAGGAAGGGAGGGCGGGAAGGGAGGCGGGGAGGGAGGGAGGGAGGGAGTGTGGGTTAGTTAAATATACATGTTACTCTATCTTCTCCACTGACCTTGTCATTATTAGAAGTTAACTTATCCACTGAGTTTGTGGGATTTTTTGGTTTACTTTGTTTAGTTTAGTATTGGTAACTGGATTTTCCTTTGTTCCCAGACTTTGGCTTTACCCAAGTCTTCTACCAGAGCCCTTGCCTTGGGAGCCTGCTTAAAGTGTCACTTCCTGACAAATAGCTGCCTAGCTTCTGCGAGATCCCTCCAAGGAACTAGACCCAGGAGCTGAGGCCCTGCCTGCTGCCTGCTTGCACATCCTGCCAGCCTGTGCAGAGGTTCCTACACTGCAAGCTGGTCCCAGATGCCTTTGTGTACCAGTGTGATGCCTGGTGTGCCCTGTTGTGAGCCAGTTCTTTAAATTTCAAGGACTTGGCCTTGCCTAGTCTGCTCTTCCTGAGTGAAGTCAGCTCAGCTATGCTTTTTGCTATCTAGAGACCAGATAGCCACAGCTGAATTTCTGATTGCTTTGCTCGACCTACCCTGCTAGTCCCCACTGGTCAATAGGCCTAAATACCAGATCAAGCAAGTGGTTTATCTGAAACAGTAAGAAGCAGAAAGTTTGACCACATTTGTAAAATTAATTTCCTAGGGTATCAACCAAAGAAACCAAAGAAAAAAAAATAAACAGAAAGTATTCCCATGCCACCTGTGAATCAAAACAGTTGAGTTGAAGATAGCTGTCCCAAGGCTCCTGGGTTCTGACTTAACCTCATTCACCTCAACGGTCCCTTCACTATGTGATTAGATAACTCATTTCATCTCTCTAGGGTACATAGGAGTTCTCCACAAAACAAGAATAACACTATTCTTTATGCCAATCTTACATAAGTGGTACTGCACTCTGAAATCTTAAGTGGAAGATACTATGAAATAAACAAATATATTCACTCCTACTTTTTTTAAAATCAGAAAATAGAAGTATGTCATTGAAGTCTAAAGTTCCAAGTAATATCCTTAAACTCTTTTTTCAAACAAATTATAAACTCCTGCAAACCTATGTTTATAATAGAAACACTACCACATCCTTAACTACAGTGGTATAGGGAAAACCCACAAAATGCCACGGTAGCATTTATTACCAAATGTGCACAGTTAACTCTAAGGGAGAGAGAAAAGGTTAAAAAACAAAGACAAAAACAAACAAAAAACCATGAGACTTATTAAAAGAACAAATGGAGATTTTGTGGCAGGAGTCCAGATTTTATTTGAAAAAAGACTCTTAAAAATGGCCCATCTCGCATTACATGTTTGAAGGTTAAACAACCTTCATATCATATTCATTTATCTTAATAACAAACTGTATTAAAGGGAAAAAATTTCCTCTTCAATTGATGTAAAGGATTCACAATGAAGAGTCTTTGGTATTTATAACTGATCCACAGAGCATTATGGTTATTATTACTTTGTATCATATTATATGGAAATTGTTATTAGATTATACTTAAATATGCTAAAGTGAATCACATAATGGGTCACTGTAAACTGCAGAACAAATAAAATTTTGTACTTTAATTCTAAATTAAATATCTTGGAATGTATAGGGTCTTTTCAGGAATTATCTAGGTTCAGATTGTTTCCAAATATTCTTTGCTTGATTGTAATCAGTGAAATCTCCCTATCATGCAAAGAGGGCTCAGAATGTTGAGCAATTCACCTTTGAAAAATAAAACAGCTCTTTGAACCTAAAATAGAAAATAAAATAAAAATGAATGCAAGTTGTATGGTCTATATGGCATTTTAAGTTTAAAATCACATTCAATGTTTTTATAAAATAAAGCATTGAAAAAAGTCAGCTTTAATTTTTTCAAGTCATAAAATGAAAAAAATTCCACATGTAATCTACTAACTTTCATTTGCCAATATCATTCCTTTTTATTTTAAACGAAAACAATTTATTAGACTTTTGCCATTCTCCATATCTTTGTCACAACTCACAAACTGTAAAATTTAATTGAGGTTTCAACCAAAAGTAGACCCGTGTGCAGGCTTATCCATACCATTTTGTGAAAATTCAAGCATATTGCCTCCTATTGGATCAAAATCTAAAACCTCTTTAACAAATATGAGCTAAGAGACCTTCAGAGAGTTCGGCTACAGTGTAAGCAGAAAGCACAAAGTTGCTGCAAACCAACCCACTCTGATCCTTTTTCTAAGCTTATGTTTTGTCAAGAACATTTATATTTGATCTACACTCTCATTCTGACTCCAATTCTTTAGATGGAGGAACACAAAGTAGATTACCTGAATTATTATAAAACTTGATCCTAGATGGAGATCATCAGCTTTAAAACAAAGCAAAATATGAATGATGCCTGGTGGAGCTAGTCACCTTGATAAGCTTTAAAGTTTGCTTCAGGCAAAAGCTTCCCGCTACCTGCGCTACTCAGAAGCAACTTACAAAAAAAAAGTTAAAGACTGGAAAATCAAATTCATAATGCAATTCCAGGGGAAAGCTGTTCTTAGTGGTGGTAAATTACATCACTTGGACCAGATTTCCCACTGAGAACAACTGGAAAAGAATATATAGAAATCATTCCTTTGAAGGCACAGGAAAGCTAATAAGATAGTGATAAATCACCAGGTCAGGATCCAGTGGACAATGAAGGCCCAAGAAAGATGAGCCCTGAGTTTAAGGCTGCCGTTTCCCCTGTGGTCATTAGCTATGTAGCTTAACATGCAACACTGAGCCTTCACTTATTCACCATCTCACACTACGACTTGTACTTATTTATATATTTCCACAAAAGGGGAGTATGGGTCATGAAATTACATTGGATTAGAAGTCAGAAGACCTCAACTGTGGCTTTATGTCTCTGGGAAAATTTAACCTTTAAACATAAGCTTAATGTCTCTGGAAAAATTATTTTAGTTCCCTGTATCTCATTTTCCTCCCTAGGACAATATTTCCCTTGCCAGGTGCTTATTAAGATCTAGGTAGTTAATTCCATACCATTATTCTTACCTGTGAGAGCTTTCTCTAAAGTTTATCTTTTTTGTGCAGGTTCACTCTAATAACAGCAGCAGAAATAGCAGCAACAACAACAGTAGTAAAAACTATTTAGGACCTCTTATGAACAAAAAATGTGCTGAGAATCCTACAAATATTATTTCATTAATTCTTTCCACTACCCTATTGGCAGGTATTATAACTTCCAACTGAGGATCTAAATGTAAGATACTTCACTGAAAATGACATAATTATTAAAAGTGGGAGCTGTAATATAATCCAGGACTATGTAGCTGTAAATACCACACTTAACCACTGTGGCACAGAGCCTTTCTTTCCCATTTCATTATGTTTGTCTTTCAATCTACTGTCATTAGATCTTCTTAGGCTCCTTTTACTTTCTGGGTTCAGAAATGACTTCTTCTCCTAGAATATTCATGGTCACAATGAATATATTCACGGAACCAAAATTTAAAACAGCTTCTTTATCCAAATGAATAATCTGCACATAATTAAATGAGATGTTACTGTATAATAATTAAAAAAAAAAAAAAAGGAAAATGCTCTGTGCCAGTTTGGTTGGGCCAAACTTTTATAAGAGTCCACCAAAACTTTTAGCACCTTTATAGACTACTGTAACTGATATATGGTTATAGCCTTTGGAAACCATGGCTCCCAAAAACACAACAATGGTCAAACATGATTCTAATGAGTCTGAAGTACAAACACTCATTGCAGGCACTCATCACTGAGAACAGTTGGAGCAGCCACTCCTATTACCAAGACATAAGACACAGTGGGGTCACAGAAGACTCAAATGTCCATATATTTGACAGAGTGTGGGAGAAACTTTATTGCCACCTAGGACAAGAGAAGAGCCACGTGAGTAAGCTAAAGGTATCAACTCCTCTCCTGACAATGTTGTGTTCTTAATAATCTCAAAGAACAAGGAATGATGAAACTCTGGGGGAAAAAAAGTGTCTAAAAATACATGAGACCACTGATTTAAGTGAAAAGCACGACAGGTTTCTTTTCTTTCTGGTTTTCTTTCCTCCCTTTAATTACTTTGAATTTTTCAGGACCACCCAGAAACTTCACTATTTTAAGACCTGGCTATTTATTTCTCTCTTGATCGGGACCGCCAATGGATAGGAAACAGCTTGCTAAGGTCCACATGCTAAATTTCTATTTTCTTCAAAGAGAAATCAAGTCTGGAGAAAAAAATATTTAGAATTGCATCTGGAATGACAGAGCTGCACATCATTCAATGTTAGTGTCATTTTTCACAGCTGTCAAGCTAAGATAACAGTAGGAGAGCAGCACAAATCTCAAAACTGTAGAGTAATAGTGATGAAGTAGTATGTTTACCCATACATTCATCCTAATTGTAAACATTGCCATTAAATAAAGTATTAATTTGAGTCTACAGTCATTTATTTATTTTGAAAATATTTATTTAGAGCCAACTAGTACAAGACACACTAAATACTGTGTTATTTTTTCCATAAAGGTGAATCAGATATGCGTCTACCCTAAAGTGGCTTACACTCAAGTGATATATTAGAATATACACAAAAATATAATGATGTAGAAAACTGAATGTACTCAGAGAGAGGTAAACTTTTTTAGTAATTATTTCTTTTAGCTCCCATGCCCTAACCCCCATCCTAGAACAATAACAAGAATTATTTGTCAAATAAAAGTTATTCATGACAGACAGGTCTATATAATAATGTAAATATAAATAATATAAAATGCTCCCAACAGTTTTGTATAAAAATTTATTATAATTAGCCAGGCATGGCAGTGAGTGCCTGTAATCCCAGCTACTCGGGAGGCTGAGGCAGAAAATTGCTTGAACCTGGGAGGTGGAGGTTGCAGTGAGCCAAGATTGCACCACTGCACTTCAGTCTGGGTGACAGAGCGAGACTGTCTCAATATATATATATTTTTTAATTATATAGTTTGAGTTTGTTTTAGTGTTATACGATGCAAACCACAAGTTGATTAAATTTGCCAGAATTTTCTGGTATAGGCTTGAGCATAGGCACAAATAACTATAAAGTATAAATCTACATTTTTCCTTGTTAAATAGCCACATTGGAGAACAGTAAAAATTCAGTATGATCACTTGGTTCAAAGTTATTCCATTGAGTCAGACTGTTCATTTTTGTGAGGCCCCTTAGTTTGGGTTCAAATCTTGCCTCTGTTATTTTCTCGATGTGTGGCCTTGGATTTATTTCCTCATCTATAAATTGGAACTAATAGTCCTGAGACAAAGATGCAAAGCACAAATAGTTGACTCGAGAGCCGAGCCAAGAAGCGCCAGTGGGGAGTGGAAAAGTGAGATGAAAAGTGGAGGGAAAGCAATAAAGGGTATGCTGTTAAGCAGTAACCGGTGCTGACTCCTGCCAGAGAACTGTAGGGGACGGTGTATAACACAACTCTCACACTTACCCTGCATAACGGATGAGGAGCCTGGGTATTAATCTACTAAGTCTGTCAGTCATTGGCTGAGCATGGTGGCTATGTAGCCGCTGCCAAACAGGGATAGTCCTCAGGCAAAAGAACTGCAGGTGTGGAGCATTCAGGAATGGTGAGAGGTTAAGAGATAGGTGTGGGACATGCACAGCATGTGCTACCACCTCCTACTTCAAAGCGACATAGTGAGGATTAAATAAAATAAAATAACACACATAAATTCCTTGATCAATGCCTAGCACATAATACTGCTCAATAAAAGTTAATTTTCTTACATTCCTTTGGCATATCTTATTTGGGTGTGTGTTTAACTCCTCTCTCATTTTCTTTACAAAATAGAGAAATCTAATTAGTGAAGTTCACTGGACTTAGTTCTAAGACTGCTAACCAATGTTTACGACCTTGAATTCAGACCCAATAGATGAGAAAGCAACTAACAACTGCCGTTAAACAATACAAGATAGATGTTACTTTTCGGGCAGCTGGAAAGTTTTACCACTCCAAATGCAGAAAATGAAACATATTCCTGCTAACACTGTCAGTGATTTCATCCACAAACTCTTATTCATTGCTGTGGATGAGACGATATGTGTTCACTCGGTTCTCACAAACTACTTATCAGTGAGCTCTAAACCTAAATTTCCTGTTATGCAATAGACAAAATTTAAAATGATAGTAATAGAGACTCAACCTTCATTACTTTTCACTGTTCACATACGGCTTTCTCATCAAAAAGGAACAACTGGTAAGATTTTTCCTGTGTACTGTATACGAAATGTACTTCTAATCAAAAACATCTACTCCAAGATGGGAACTCATGGACTTACCTTTTCTATAACATCCTGTCCCCAATTCAAACCACTCACAAATTCCCTCTTAATAAAAAAGACAATAAATACAATTTCTTTACTCTGTGCTTACAAATATGTTCCATCAATTCTAGGACATTTCTCCCTCACATCTCAGAAGTAGGGCTATGTCTTACATTCAGTGGTATATAATGACTCTGGCTTCCAGGTTCCGGTCATGCTATAGTTTTCATTGCCTGAGTATGTACAGCCTTTATCTTTGCTGTTCATATCATGCCATGTCCAATGACTTGTGTGCAATGTTAATACTCCTCATTGAATTAATTACCATTTAAGTTATCTTTTAAAACTACACCAGACTTATCATTGAGCAAAAAAGTTACTATGAGTACAGAAAAGTATGGAAATAGTGTAGCTAGGAGTATAAAGTTGAAATGAGTGAGGCAAACATTCATGACTGAAGAGTCACTGCAATTTCATATTTTTTCACAAAGCAAAAGCTAAGCTGAAAGCTTTCCAGGATGTAAGACAAGAAAACACACACACATAAAACAAACTGTGCGATGCTTTGTTACTGAGATACACGCACAGAGATTACTATCCTATGTCAAGGACAAGCAATACAACTAAGGTCAGGAAAAACTGTCAAATCCCTGAAATAGATGTGGTCTGATTAATTAACATATCATATAGGACTATTGTTAGAGCATTAAACATCAATCTGCCTAAAATTTCTTGCTGACTTTGGAGAGAGGCTGCTTAACTTCAGGCAACATACAGTTCAACTGAAGAGGAAAACTGAAGTTTTGAGTTTGGTCATAAAAGAAAATTTTTGAAAGGATATCAAAGGCTCAGAAAAAATAAATCGTGAAGGCAGTAGTGGCACACTCAAGAAATGCTGCATGAACAATGATCTTTGTAGTATACAGGACAATGCTACATGGAAAATCACAGCAGTGAGCTGCAGTTTAATGACCTGTCATGATTTAGGGGAATGAAACTTTGAATAGGAAGAAGTTTCAGGGATACCTTACTCAAGTTATGTTGCTTGTATCTTTCTTATTCAGGTACAAGAGTAATGTATGATAAAATTTATGTCTAAATAAGTCTAACAGCGCTCTTTCAATAATAAAAAAAATTAAGTGATAAAAATATGTCATAGTTTAATAGGCAGTATTTGGTTTTTACATTTTCCTGATTCATCCACAAAGCAATGCCATAACTTAAAGTAGATGGTATCTTATTGTTGAAATACAGTGGCAACAATAACTACCAGTTATTGGATGCCTGTCACATGCCAGGCACCATATTTGGCACTTCATGTACATTATCTCGATTAGCCCTTACAAAGCTCTAAGATGTATATATAGAGGATCCTTATGAAACCTGCACACCTTTGAAAAGTAGGTGCCAAACGAGGTCACACATGTAATGCAGTTTTTACAGCATTTAGCACCTCTGTATTATTGTTAATATTATTGTCTTCCAAATGATATAGATAATTAAGCACCAAAATCCTGAATCTGAAATGATAGTGAAGATATCCCAGAGAAACTAAATATGTGGTTTAATTCATTAAGACCAAACAAGCAAGGCTATTTTTAGTTACTTTGTGTAAGCAATATAATTTGGATATATATTTGCATATATTATTGAAAGAGAAAAAAACTTTTATATTTTTTCACTCAATATTTATTATGTTACAGTACCCAAAGCTAATGAAGGCTGGATTCTGTAAATTTTTTTAAAGTATAGGAAAGGATATACCTGAAACACAGAAAGAAATTCCCTCTGTAACAGCTCTTATCCTAACCCTGTCAAAGAGGTGAGCCTGTGGTTCTGAGCACCTTGGACATGGCAATTCCCCATTTGGCACAGACTGTGTTTTCCATCAAACTCCAGTTACCCCTTCATGAGGAAGGCACTAGGGAACTATGTTCATTAACTTTCTTAATGTCCTGTTCCTCTTCTGTACCATTTGTTTACTGGTTCAGTAAGAATACAAAAAGAAAGTAATGTGAAATCAAATCTGAATGGTCACTCTCACCTCTCCAAAGCAGAACCATTCCTTGGGGAATAGTCTAGTTCACCGCTGTTCAGATAAGGAAACCAAATACTCTGTCAGTTCCACCACTTGCTAAGGACACAGAGCTAGTTAAGTATATGTTCCAAAAGGGATTTGAACCCCAGTCTGACCTAATTCTATTCAACTGATATACCACAGTTTATATTTTTCAACTATTAGCTTTTAGGTTGCCTTCAGTACTTCATAATTCTAAATATAAACATTATGGTACCAAATGGATTTTAGTTTACTACTTTTAGTGCATTAAGTTAGATGACTGATGCCAAGTATAAGATTAGTTTTATGACCAACATTTTCCTAGAGGACTCTCAGGAAAGACCACATCAGAAATAAGTGGGTATGTCTATTTCACCATATGTCTGTCAGCACTAATTTATTAACAAATTTGGCTAAATCAACATAGGCAAAGTGTACCTAACAGTTGCTTCACTTGTATATATTAATCACTGGTAAGATTGGAAACTTTTGTGTTTACTGACTTGAATTATGAGGATATGTGAATAAACATGTATATGAATATATATTTATGGTGGTTTGACTATAATCTATCTATACCTTTTAACATCTGTATGGGAGAGACCAGGTTTTGCTCTTATAAAACACAAAAATAAAATTTGAGATATCTTAGAAAAAGGGGGGGAGGGAAACAGAGGTACTATGCTTCCTTTTCAAAAAGTGATTTAAAACTACACAGTTGTTGGACAAGAATCGGTAATTATGAGAGACATTATGAAAATTAATGGAGTATCAAGCAATATTTATATACAATTATATGTTTAATTGCTTTAATTCTGTGGGGATGTAGAAGAATCTTTCCTTATATTTACTAGAATATAGGAAAAGTACATGTAATAATTTGAGTATTTAATGAGAACTAAATTGCATCACACCCTCCAAGTGAAATTCACAAGAGAATGGAAGCCAGAATAAAGAGGGAGGAAATGAACATTGATTTACCTCTTAAAGAGAACAGATAGAGGGGTAGACAGGGGGCACGATTTTAAGTGAAAAAAATCTTTCTTCACTCTGACTTGATGTAAGAAGTTATGTACCCATGGTTCAACTTTCCCAGTGGGGAGCCAGGGAGTCACAGAAAATGAGCTTTAGTAATGAGATATGGTAGAGCCAAGGGACTGAAAGTCTTCAGGGCCTGGCCCTGTAGTTCAATCTGAACAGGGGCCAACAGAGTCATGTAAAGTGTGTACCCAGGTGTGTGATGGGAGAGCACTGGGCTGTGAGTCCAGCAAAGATGTGGGGGGTACACCAATGCAGAGACACAGGCAAGAAGACTACTTTGGATGCCAACACAGAAAGTCAGGTGGAAAAACAGGGCCTGAGTCAAGGGGCTTTTCCAGAAACATTTCCAAATGAACAACAGCAGGCCAGGGAGACGAACTGAACATGGAGATGCAGGGAGACACATAGCCACATGTGGTCCACAGCAAAGGCCGTGCTGGTTTTAAAGGAAGGAAAGCCAGCAATTTCCATGTATATGTTTCTAAAACAATGTACTGTAACAGAAATGTCAAAATCATATCTTTGTAATTAGTAGATCAAACTAGGTCAGGGAAAGGTATTTTAAGAAAACTGAATTAATATAAACATGCCTCTAGCCAGGAATCAAATTGGTAAGCGTCATGAGGTTGATGATGATCACTATTTTCCTCACTGTGACCGTTTGAATTTAATTATCACATTATTCACATTCAAATCCTACTTTATTTCACAGAGGATTTGAAAAGGCGTACAGAGAAAGTGATGCCAATTAATTCTTTATTCATTTAGTTTCTTTGTTTTAAAATACATAAATATCAAATGTGTCCATTAAAGCACCATTCAATATTTGATGTAAAGAAAGTTTTTTAAATTACACATCACAACTTTCGCATTGTATTCTACTTGACTTCTATCCCATACTATATAGTATTTCAACTATTTCACTTTTTCAAAGCAGCAAGAAAACCATCAGAAAGGCTCTAAGATAATTATATTCAACTCTAGTGAGGCATTCTATTATACAATTAAGTATATCAGTTGCATCTCACTAGCAATAATACAGAGTATGTGGTCATTATAACATGAAACTAATTCTTTCATGTTTATCTTGCTGGCTAAGATCATGGGAATTACCAAAATATTTACTTTCTGCACTGTGTTCCCATAGACAGTTATAATTGAGATGATACTTTAACAGTCATAAAAGCAGACTTAATACTGACACCAGACTTCCTCCTTTTGTTTGCCTTTTAAGAAGAGGTCATTAATAATGGCAATGATTAGCCATTGCAGTCATCACTCAATCCAGACAGTAAGCACAATGGCCTTACATCAAACCTGACCTATGACGTAGAAGTCTTTAAACTCTTTAAGTGAGCCTTGATAAGTCCCTCCACACAATAGCATTTCCTATTATAAACATCTGCTTTCTCACATGAACCATGTTGAACATGTTAAAAATAAGTTTCTCTTTCCATATCAGTTTGTAAAATGGATAATCAATCAAAAAATAAGGCTGAAGTCCCAAGTCTCCTTCCTCCAATGATGTAAATTTCCATCCTAACTTTCCCAGGGGGTTTTTAAGTTCAGTACTAGGAAAGGTAACTATTAAACTCTTAATAATACAATAAAGATTTCCTTCTTCAAATTATAGATAATATCTATTAAAGACATTGAATGTACTTTGAAAGAAAAGAAAAACTCAGGCATAATGCTATACCATGTGCTAATCTTTCTTCCAACCCTAGGATTCTATGCAATCAGGTCCCCAAACCAGTGCACTATAGCTCTTTTCATTAGAGATTCCTCAGGAGTCAGGTAAGCATAAATGAATATTAGAACAGAAGTCTGATACAGCCAATTTGGAACCATCAATACTGCTCCTCCTTGTTCTCTTGCCATAGGCTGGATGAAAAATCTTAGTCATCTAAGCTTTTAACTAAGATAATGAGAGGCAGATTTGTACAGAGACCAGGAAGCGCAAAGAGGATTCATCTACACACCAACTCCAAGTGACAGTGACCACCTAGAATGCTGTATTCAAAAGGATTCTGAGACCATGTGCAGGCTCAACAGAAAAAAATTCATCATGGTTACAATGTTTACCAAGGCCTCATGGGGAATAGGAATAGCAGCACTTGTGCCAGCTTCTTGCCTCTCTTATATGCATGTATCTCCCCAGAGAAGTTTCTTGTTCCTAAAAGTGTCTAGTTATTGCACATATGACCAGGCTGAACCTAGAATACCACACATAAATACTGCAAATGCAAACACCATGGTATAACTTAATGTCAGTACCCTACCCTACTTTCATTAGTTTGTTAAAATGTGCTCAGGTGGTTAACTCAACTGATAAGATGCTTTTTCTCTTGATGACTGACAGTGCTATACGACAGAACTTTCTGCCATGACGGAAATGTCCTATATCTGGGATCTCCGATGTGGTAGCCACTCATTCACATGTGGCTATTGGGTAGCTGAAATATAGCCAGTGAGTTTTTAATTTTGTTTCTTTTTAATTATTTTTTTTATTATACTTTAAGTTCCAGGGTACATGTGCAGAACGTGGTTTCTTACACAGGTATACACGTGCCTTGGTGATTTGCTGCATCCATCCCTCCATCATCTACATTAGGTATTTCTCATAACGCTATCCCTCCCCAATGCCCCCACCCCCTGCTATCCCTCCCCTAGCTCCCCAAACCCCTGCCAGGCCCCAGTGTGTGATGTTCCCCTCCCTGCGTCCATGTGGTCTCATTGTTCAACACCCACTTAGAGTGAGAACATGTGGTGTTTGGTTTTCTGTTCTTGTGTCAGTTTGCTGAGAAAGATGGTTTCCAGGTTCATCCATGTCCCTATAAAGGACATGAACTCATCATTTTTTATGGCTGCATAGTATAAATTTCATGTGGCAAGGGGCTACCATATTAGGCAGCACAGGACTAGAATGTTTGCTTGCAATGTTGAAGTAAATCCATAGAGGATTGGCTCTAAGTCTGTGTTACTTATGACGCATGCTATGTGCCTAGAACACTGCCTAAGACATAGTATGTGCTAAGATATTCACTGAATGAATAAATGAGTGAAGAGATTTGTCCTATCAGGCCATCCTGAAGTACGGATGGTTTTGCAGCGTTTGGCTTCTGTGCAGCATGATTAGAGAGAGATGAATATCACAATGAAACACTCTCAAACTCAAACCAGTAACACAGCCCTCACTGAGGTTAGTAGATAAAGTATTTTCCATAGAGCTTCAAGCAGATAGAGGGTCAATCAAGACATGTTTAAATTCTGCATTGAGAATTCAAACACCTTGAAATATTCCCAGCCTCTAACCTGAAAGATATGAAAACAATTTATTTTAAAATTGCCCAATCTGATACTCTGCTAGAACATTATTTTGGGTAACACTTCTTTATCATCACAGGAAGATGGTAGGGACAATACTAGGTTATCAAATGAAGCCAAGTTTAAGAGCTTTTTTTTTTTTTGGAGACACCAAATAGAATATTTACTGTTCTTCTATAATGCAAAGGGGTATCCCCACAAAAACACAACTGGCACATATAACTTTGAGCACCTTTAAAAATTTACATATAACACTCTGCAATACCAGAATTTATTTGCCCCGAAACAGTACTGAGGAGTGACAAAAAGGGAAAGGCATTATTAAAGAGACAGATCAAAGACAATGATTAATTCTGTTTCAAAAGCAATGGCATTTTAAACAAAATACTACTGACAATATAGTGTGGAGAACACTACTTTTCATTAGCAATAGCACATTCTAAATATTTTTGGATTGTGAACTTGATGTCATTAGGAAGAAAATATTCCAGTGTTAGCTATTGCCTTCAGGCTACTTTTTAACACATGCCATCAAAATAACAACAAGTCATTATGCAGTGCTGTTTGAAACATAAACAAAACATCTTCTGAGCACTTTCTTTTACCTCTCAATACTTGTGGGGACATGTGACCTTGAGCTGAGAAGCTCTTCTGAAAATGTTGTCCACATGTCTAAAGTTCTCCCCCTCACATGTGTACTCTGCCATCCACCCTCAACCAAACCATCTAAATTACATTCAGATTTTTGTGGTATCATAATAACTTCAATATGGGATATATTTTCAACATTCTGGTAAGAGACTCCTTTCTTCCCTGCCTCACCCTTCTTCCAAGTTATTTCAGGTTTGCATATTTCATTTTCACATCTCTGTGGGATACCCATCACATAACATTTATTTGTGAGGTCTAAAGACATAATGTGGGGGATTGTGAACTAGCATGTCAAAACCACATACTGCATGCGTATGTCTTAAAGAATGAAAAAGGATTCCTTTTTTCTCAAGATGTATAAGCTGTCTCAACAGCATAAGTCCAAAGTGAATACCACAACCTAATTAAAGATGAAGAGCGTAACAAGCAGTATTAAAATGTCTTTTTTGATTCATTCTTCTCCAAGTTATGTTTTTATCAAATGTCTTGTCTCATTAATGACTCCAAAGACATAATGAGTATATATACCTCCTAATCTCACCAAATTCAGAAGAGAGTTGAAAGAATTTTCTTCTATATGTTTTGGGGGCTATGACAATGGAGAATGTACAGGCAGGATAGAAAGGGGCTTTCAGAAGAGACTAAGTCCATTCACCTGCGTACAGGGATAAGCATGCTTATATATTCCCAGACAAATGAGACTTTTTAAAGACCTCTCAAGTAAGAAATATCACAATCTCTTCTGGGTACCAATTCCTACATTTAGAACACTTATTTCTAGGAAGGTCTTCCTTTGAACCTACCCATGCTTCAGGGCCAGCTTCAGAGCATTCAAGCTCTGCAGTCACAAAGGGGCT
Organism: Cheracebus regulus; assembly: GCA_963574635.1. Classification (NCBI taxonomy): domain Eukaryota; kingdom Metazoa; phylum Chordata; class Mammalia; order Primates; family Pitheciidae; genus Cheracebus; species Cheracebus regulus. The sequence continues at coordinate 23,813 of CAUYQU010009299.1, read as the reverse complement.
CATGCGCAGAAGGACCAACTACCAGCCCTGCCTGGCTTAATGTTTTGTTGTCACCATCTTGAAATTTTTAATAATTCTGCCTCCAAACTTGTATTTCCTAAGTGAACTCTTATGGAGGAATGAAGCATGTGTATAAAAAAGGAAGATATATGCAGTATGCATGGCCCCTTCTCCTTTCAGCCTCATTCACACGTAGCCCCAAGAGCTCCCAATTCCTGTGGCCCCACGATGAGTATGGGTTCAGGAAGACTCAAAACAAGTACAAGGAAGGCATGTTACATCTACACTGATTAAGTGGGGACACTGATAGCCCTGAGAGGCTTTCCATGAGAACCAGACACATTGTGAGTGAAGAAGGAAGGCAACAGATTCAAAGCAACAGGAATGACTGAAGAAGCCCACTGTATCTTTTCTTACTCCTGTTACTTCCCCTGTATTACCTAATCACTTACAGTGAAAATGATAACATAGAAGGAAAGAAAAAGAGTGATACATAGTTCCTTTTCCTTTCAGTCCGTCCTTTCTCATCAGTAAGCTGAAGGTAGAAAGCACTGGAAGATAGGTACATATCAAGAAATGAAATAAAAACAGTTAAGTCTGGTGATTCCACATTCTGTAAGAACAAAATGTGTAAGTACAAGCTACAAAATATAAATTGTGTAATATTGTTGATTCTGCATATAAGTATAATGCTCTCATACTTGTTTTTCAAAGAGGCACTGCACATTACAAAGACCAATGATAAAATTCACACTAACAATTTAAATTTTGTATTTTTCTTACTTAGAACATAAAATAGCAAATATAAAAAAATGCTGTGACAAGTCAAGAGAGACACTGCAGAAAGAAAAACCTTTGCTTTTAGTACCTTTTTAAACAGCACTTTAGAACCTTTTCCCCTACTTTTTGAACAAGGAGGTCTGTGTTTTCATTTTGCACTGGGCCCTGCACATTACGTAGCTGGCCCTGACCTGCTTCCTCATGTTCCAGATTATATCCACTGCATCTATTCTTCCAGGTCACCATTTGTTAGTTTTCACCCTTTCCTTCATTCATCTACCCAACAGATATTGACTGCTCTGTGCTCAGGCACTGTGCCAGGTACTGAGGATATAAAAAGGAGTAAGCTAGCATCATTGCCCTCAAGTGTAGTTGTGCAGATAGACAAATAACCACGAAAATTTAATAAGACTGGGCTGGGTGTGATGGTTCACGCCTGTAATCCCAGCACTTTGGAAGGCCGAGGCGGGTGGATCACTTGGGGTCAAGAGTTCAAGACCAGCCTTGCCAACATGGTGAAATTCTGTCTCTACTAAAAATAGAAAAAAATTAGTTGGGCGTGGTGGCACATGCCTCTAATTCCAGCTACTCAGGAGAATCACTTGAACCCAGGAGGCAGAGGTTGTAGTGAGTGGAGATCACACTACTGCACTCCAGCCCGAGTGATAGAGAGAGAGTCCATCTCAAAAAAATAAAAATAAAAAACACTGATCTTGTACAACTTTAGTGAGGACAATAAATAATACACATAAAATGTACAAATCACCTCCAGTAATGATTGCTAACTTTCAGCACCATACTTAATTATTTCATTTATTTCCTATTACAACTTACTGGGTAGGTCATATTATTGTTTCAATCTGACAGCTACAGAAGAGAGATTTAGAACAGTTAAGAAACTAGGCCAGGCACGGTGGCTCACGCCTGTAATCCCAGCACTTTGGGAGGCCAAGGCAGGTGGATCACCTGACACCAGGAGTTTGAGACCAGCCTGGCCAACATGGTAAAACCCCATCTCTACTAAAAAAAATATATAAAAATTAGACAGGCATGGTGGCATGTGCTTGTAATCCCAGCTACCCAAGAGGCTGAGGCAGGAGAATCGCTGGAACCCAGGAGGCAGAGGCTGCAATGAGCTGAGAGCAAGCCACTGCACTCCAGCCTGGGCAACAGAGCATGATCCTGTCTCAAAAAAAAAAAAGAAAAGAAAAGAAAAAATAAACTGAACCACAGTGATTTTGTCACTAAGTGGTAGAATCAATAACTGAAGTCACCCAAACCTGTTTGACTACTAAATCTGAGTTCATAAGTGACAGCTATCATTCTTATTAATATAATCCTAACCATTATTTATTTTCTAGTATTACAGTTGTGTCTCCACTTCCAGTTTCTCAAAGGTCAATTTTAGTTGCAATTTTGTCAACTCCTTATATCATTCACCACTAAAAAAAATGTGGATTCTAACTTTTTCCAATTTACTTATTAATATTTTGTTTAGGATATAAAATATAGCTTTTTTTAAAAATCTGACAATCCTCTGACCCAACTGTAGAAAATTCTATTCAGCTGATAAAACTTGTGGTTTTCAAAATTACATTCATGAACTTGTTCACTAAAATATAGGCAGACAGACTGGGTCCAAATCCTGACTCTACAGCCAGGGTTTCAGAAAAGTACTTAACTCTCAAAGCCTAAATTTTCCCATAGGTAAAATGGTGTTGGAAATAGAACCTACCTCATTGGCCCATGCTTAAAAGTAAACAATTCTTACAAAACACTTAAAATAGCACCTGGTACCTAATAACCACTCAAAAAAATGTTAGTTTTAATATTATTATTTTTAGTTCTCAAATCTAGGTTTTAAAATGGATTTGAAATGATTTCCTCTTGAAATATTTTCATCCAGTACAAAGAACTAAGTTCGAGGGTCTCTAATTTCCCAGATACATATTATTTTTTGTAAATAAAAGCATACAAAAAGTCTCCCAAAATGGCCCATGGTGGTCATATGTACCTCTACAATTCAAAGGATCTGAGATGTTTTAATTTAAATAATCCTTTCCTGAAAATGCCAAGTACTACCCTCATTTTCTCTCTTTTCATTCTGAACTGCCTATTTTAGGATTGAGGATAAAAGAGTTTATAAACTACACATAAAGAACTCTCTAAATATAAGGAACTATTCACATCAGTTTTAGCAAGGCTATCTCCGTTTTCTCTAACCTTTGAAGTGACACTTAAATTTAAGAAGGTTGAGCAAATTAAAATGGCCGAAGTGTTCTCTCTGGCGGAAAAGGAAAAGATTAGCTAATCTGAAGGTTACTGCCGTCACCCAGCCTGTCAGATGACTATTTCCCTGGCTTCTAAGTGATTGAAGAACACATTAAAAAAAAAATAGACTGGACCACATAAAAATGGACTACATACCTATTCTTAAAATAGCCCTACAGTGCCTTTGTTTGACATTTTTACTATGGCTTAAAGAAAAAGAAAATAGCATTTTTGTAAAAAATCAAGCCCTTATTTCATACCTGGGAAAACCTGATAGCCCTATGTGATATCTTCCTAAAACCAAAACTTCAATAATACTGGCTGTTCCCACCATAGGCTTTTAGGTCCTTACCAATTCTTGGGTATCTTCCCGTAGTGGCAGAAATGCCGCTTCTAGTATAGCAATCTGGTCAGCACTAAGCTTCTGCCACAGCCCAATTAGCAGAATCACCAAATGGGTGGCACTCTTTAGCCTGTTGAATGACTGGAACAGACTGCTTTGGTTTTCCTCCACTGCATCTGCTAGAGCAATTACCTGCAGGAATCACAAACTTTGGTTAGGGATAATTTCACAATTCTTGAGCCCTCAACAAATTACCTCTGGCACACTTTTGTTTTTCTTTAAGACAACTTGATGAACTTTGTCTTGCACAAACACAAGCTATGTTGAGTAATAAGAGTTTTCACTCATCTGCTCACTTCCTTCTTTAAAAAAAAAAATGCCCGGAGTGATTCCAAATCCATATGGCCAGAAGGGGAAAATATCCACAAAATAAGCTTAGCAGGGACAGTGTTCAGTGTCTGCTTTGCCATCTATTGATTTTCATCAATATATGGTAATATAAGTAACCTCTAATAAAGTTATCACAGTCTTTATCACCAGCCACATAGACTAATCAATTAAAACATTCTCAGAAGAATAATTGCATTTGCCTTGCAGTTCAAACTAACAACTTCATTACACTTTTTTCAGAACGTCACCTTCCTCTAATATTAGTCTTTAACTGCTACATGATACTGGAATATCTAATATTTCTTTATTATATCTATATAATATTTAAACATTTGATCAGTTGAGTAATGTCATTTTTAACACAAATGCCAGACACCAGCCCACAGGGACCTGAAAGAAAAAAAAAAAAAAGTTCAGGGTGTGTTAGCTTTACAATGCCAAATCTACTTAGGATAAAATTGGCAGGAGTGAGTAGAATTGACTTTTTTTCATCCTTTTGAATAATCCTGTGGAAAAAAGAACTAAAGCAACAATTGGATGGAACATCCAAAACTGCCCATTGGTGTTTTATTTTAGTTTAACATCTTGGTGAATTTTGTGCTCATTAAAAGTAATGAACTGACTGCCACAGAGACTCAAGGCATCTGACAGTCCCCAGAACAGGATTAGCAAAAGCCAGGGCCATAGGAGCTCCTTTCTACAAGCCCCCACCAGCTTCGGGGACTGGAGTTCAGATGAGTTTCAGAAGTCTGGTGCAGATGAACCATTTGGTGATATTTCATGGTTTATTGACACCAGCCCAAAGGGCTTGTTAAAAAATCATCATTCAAACAAGTAGAATGTACAGCTGTGTGGTCTCCCAAATTCCATGTGGGGAGAGGGGCTGTACAGAGACAGCTCTCAGAGTGTCTTGGAGATACTGGAAAAGAGAAATAGACAGAGCAACTGAAGGTCCTTGCCTGTAATCACTGGGGCAAAAAATTCTTTGCCACTTGGCTGAAGGCTTGCAGGAGTTATAAAAGGCAATCACAATTCATATTTAGCCCTACAGGGAAGCATGGGAGTTTGAACAAAGGCTAGCATAACATAAAATGCATTGCTATGTGCCTAGTACTGTGCCACTTCCCAATTACATTCAAAGAACTACACAATATCATATAGTCCACAAGGATCTTATAATTTGTTGGAAAGAAAACATACATATACAACCAATTAGTGGGAAGAAACATTGCTATAATAATGTCCTAATTGTGCAGAACAGAAAATAAGTGTGAAAGAAGTTAGCAAAGGGACGGATTACCGTGGGCCAGAGTTAATATCCCTGGGGCCTCTTTTACTCAAATGGAGCTTGGAACTCATCCCTTCCCCATTACTTTAAGAAGTCACCTCGAAGGGATGGAGAGAGCCCACTTTCCTTAAACCAAAACACCTGGAATCATGTTCCTCCCCAACCCCACCATGATTACAACTGACTCCTGTTAAAGTCTGAGTTTATACTCTTTTTCTTCCTGTGAATGTTACCAATTAAGCCTCATTGTGGGGCCATCACGTTACGAAACAGATGCTTATTGTCAAAAAGTCCAAATCATACAAGGATCAAGGTCATAAACACCTACTGCGTGCCAGATATGTGCAAGAATTTGCGGGAAGTACTGCAGGGAATTCATTGGTGACAGATCTAATCTCTACCTCCAAAGAGTTTGTAATAGAGAAAGGAAAATAGGCCATGGAGGCAAATACTGACCACATAAGGAAGACCCTATAGGCTATAGAGTTCCATTAACATTGCAATTATTATGTGAATAATCATCCTTCCAATTAATAGAACACAGACCGCATGCCAAGCATTCTGCCCTGTGCCATACAGGTATCAGTGCTTTCAATCCTCACATCTCCACTGTGACTTAGTTGACATTATCTTCCTTTCACAGATGAGAACTCTAAGGCTCGGCAAATGTAAGGCATTTGCCCAGGACTGTACGCAGGGTGTGCAAATGGTGCTCGAGCTTTGATGGGCCCTGTACTTGTTTAATGCTCTGCTGTCTCTGCTCTGAAATTCTTAGTAATTTTATTTTTGAACTTGCATTTTATAAGCAAAATTGATGGGGCAATGGAGCATGAACATGAGCACAGGATTTACACGCACTCACTTATATGAGTTAAATGCTCACACTTGCATTTAAAACTGCATTAACATAAAGATTAACGGTAAAAATTCATGCTATTTACAATTTTAATTTTTTCTTACTTTGAAAGCTACTAAACAGAAAACAAGAAAATATCATCAGAAGTTGTGAAAGAGAGAGTACTGAAGAAAGGAAAAAGCTTTGTATTTAAGTGCTTGTTTTAATAGCACTTTCTTCCTGGCTTTTGAACAAGGGTCCTTCATTTTCATGTGGGACTGGGAGCCACAAAATAAGTAGAGAGCCTGACCATCACCTAGTAGATGAAGGAACAAGATTCAAACTCTGGAGTCTATCTCACTCCAAATCTTGTTTGAGACCTTAAGTACATTGTAGGTTCAGAGATGGGCATACTACTACTAGCGGAGTATAGGGGGCCTTAGGAAGGAAGAGATGGAGAAAGCAGCAGTGGTATGCCAGAGATGGCTCAGTCAGCTCCTCCCACAACAGGAGAAAGAACCTATCGTTCAGTTTTCAGAAATTTTGCAAGCCAGCTGTTACACATGGCCATTACTAACAATTACATAAACTTAAAACTAAATAAATTACATTTAAAACAAAGGTAATAAATACTCAACATTCATTACTTTTTACTATTATCTAGTCTCTTGAGGTTGTTTATGCCTATTGTATCCATATGTTGGAAACACTTTGCAATGGTCTATGGTTTACATTTCTTTCCAACTCTGCATTCAGGGACATCACATTGGTAGCTTGAAATCAGCCATAGTGGAAGTATTTACTACATGAAAATCCATGAATGTTACAAAGTCGGGCATCCTACCCTTTCCTTCTTCCCCAGAGAGACACTTGTTAACTCTTTACTAGCACACCAGTGAGAAGAGGCATCTGAAATGTGTCCTAAAGAATAGATACTGAATAAGGGAGCTTTAAAAGTGAAGGAAACAACTTGAGCAAAGCAGAAAGTAGAGGCTGCTTGTTCAGGGAAGAGCAAACACTCCAGTTTAGGAACAGCATTTGATGACATTAGAAAGGTAAGCTGGGCACTATTGTAGAGGAACCAGAATGTCACAGTGAAAGCATGCACTTAACTCTGTAGGCACTGGGGAGCCACAGAGTATTCTGAGTGTGGGTGTTACTTGATGGAGGCTGTACTCTAAGCAGCTATCAGACCATAATAAATATTTGGGGCATTTTTTGGACTTAAAGGATGCTTTTACGCATGTTCCTCACTATCAAGGGAACATTCTTGCTAAGTGCAACAGCACATCAGTTCATGGACCCACCCAACTTGTTAAACACAGCTGCAGTGGAAGAATGACTTCTCAGTGAGACAGCAGCCGAAGCCACAGGATCTTTCCTGAACAAGGCCCAAAATATATCAATCCAGGAGAAGCATAGTCTCTCTAAGTCTCAGTCTCATTGGACATATTCCTATGCCATTGTGGAAAGAGTCTGCTATCCCCAAATGGTCACAGAAACTGGAAAGAAATGGGACAAACAATTCCTTATGTAAACTACCCCCAAGAAAAATCTTCCTGACCTACTGGCCAGCATGAAATACTAAACAGATCTCCATGTTCTCAATTTAGTTTTACACGTAACAGCCAAGTTTACTGTGTTCCCCATAAGAGCCAAATGAATTTAACAGAATTAACATAGTAAAAAGAGCTGGAAAAACTACACCCCATCAAGATTCAGATCTCTGTGACCAAGGCCTAGATCTTGCAGCTCACCTGGAACTGAGAAATAAGGCCAACCAGCTGCTACGACTTAAATTTTAGTGATTTTTAAGGGTGCATCACTGGCTGAGCAAGATGTGTGTTCCCTAGTGTTCAACTGAACTACAGAAAGGGAGGGGTTTAGGAAACAGTAAATGCTAACGATTTCAAGCACAATGTGTTGATGGCCTTTGTTTTGCTTTCTCAAATTGAAGGTTTCCAAATAAGATGGAGACCCCAAAGGACATATCTGTCGAACTGCCATATCAGTTGATGCCAAAGTAATGAGGCAGAGACCCAGGGAGCTGCTTGCAGGAAAACGCTAAACTCATAAAGTGAGTGTGAAATTAATCCCAAATACTTCCAGCTGCCAAGATAGGCTCTAAAATTGGTTACAGGAAAGCAGCAGCAACAGCGAAGTAGACATGAATCATACTATGTGAACATGGACATGTCCAATTTCTTCACCTAAGCTTACTGTTGAATCTGCCTCCAAATTTCATGTGTGGCACTACCATTGCCTAAACACTACATTGCTGTTTAGCTGTCATTTCCTGATGCCTGATTGTGGGCCAGGCACTGTGTGCAGAACTGTTATAACAAGATTATCATGTGGTCCTCACAACAACCCTCTGAAATAGAAACTGCTGAACCCCTCTGCCCCGACTTCCCAATGAGGAAATGGAAGCTTGGAGACATCTGAACACACTGCCTGTGGTCATAAATAAGGGAAGGGAAGGGCTAGGATTCTAATCATGTCTTCTGATTTCCTACTGGGTGCCCTTTCTTCTACACCAATATACAAATTATACCAGCCCCATAAAATAATCCAATGGATTTTCATCTTGATAATTAAGCAAAGATACCAAGGAAAAGCACTACTAATATATTTCACCCATAATAGGCATATATGCTTTAGTTAACCTTTCCTATTGTTGGAGATTTAAACATGCGGTCAATTCGAATTGGTTGGTTTCTGCACAAAGTTGTATAGTGCTGCCCAAAGTTACGTTATAAAGGAAATTAGCTCATAATTTGTAAGCATGGGGAGTTAACATACTAAGTTTTTTTCCTTAACAAAGGGAATTTTATTATGTCCCATATAGCTCAAAAATACAAAGAATTTAGAAAACAGACATTTTCTAGGCCCTTTCCTTTAGTGATGCTACTTTTTTCAAAGAGATGATTCACTTATTTTCTATAAAAACTCACATTACCATGTTTTCAGTGGTCTGAGCAGGTCAGTGTTTTATAATAATAATTACATTTATTGAGAGCTGTCTAGGAGCCAGGGACTGTGCTAACCTCTTTACAGAAATAATCTCATTTAATTCTCAAAACAATACTGTGAGATATTACTGTTATTGTCCCCACTTTAAAAATAAGACCAGAGAAGCAAAGAAAGTGTCAAACAGTAAGCAGTAGAGCCAGAATTCATACACAAGCAATCTGAATCAAGAAACGTAACTACGAAGCACTGCCTGCATTAACTTTCTGCCTACCTATCAGTCTCATCATGTGCAACATGTGAAACAAATTCTATCAGGAGCTCCCCCAATGGGAGGTTTCAGCTTTGCTGATCTCCCAATACCTGATACAAGTTAAGATATGTTTATTGTAATAAAAGTCAGCATAGAGGAATGAGTTAAGAAAATGACACTTCTATGATATGGATGAATCTATACATCCCCTAGGGAAGAATGCAACAGACTGTGCTGGAACAGGCAATGTCCTGGGAACCAAGGAGACAGAGCTTCTAGACCTGGCTTTGCTACCAGGTAGCTTTATGTCAGTGTTCAATTTACTTCCCTTTTCTGGGCTCCAGTTTCATCACCTTTAAAATGTAGGAAACATGATCTCTAACATCCAGCATAGCTGTAAGTGTCTGATACAAAAACTTTTAAATTAATTTTGGATGATGTGTTGTTTTGAATTATCCATGCCACTTCTTCCCCTCTATTTGCATGCATAATAGGATTCTTGTTGACTTGGGGATTTTATCTATAAAACAGCATTATGAATATTTTTCTTTGGCTAATTCATAGGATTATGAAAATTAAATGACAGTGGTAAAAAGATGGACAATAACAAGTGCTGGCAAGGATGTGGAGAAATTGGAACCCGCATACTTTGCTGGTGGAAATGTAATACAGTACAGCTGCTATGTTAAATAGTCTTGGCAGTTCCTCAAAAAGTTAAACATAGAGTTACCAGATGACCCAGAAATTCCACTTCTAGGTATACACCCAAGAGAAATGAGAATATATGTCCATTTAAAAACGTGCTCACTAATAGTTATAGCAGCATTACTTATAATAGCTAAAAAGCACAAACAACTCAAATGTCCATCAACAGGCAAATGGATAAACAAAACGTGGCATATTCATATAATGGAATATTATTCAGCCATAAAAAGAAATCAAGTACTTATACATGCTATGAAATGGATGAATCTTGAAAATGTTATGCTAAATGAAAGAAGCCTATCACAAAGGAACACATATTGTATGATTCCATTTATATAAAATACCCAGAATAGGTGAGTCTATAAACACAGACAGTAGATTAATAGCTGCTTAGGGCTAGGGGTGGGTGGTAAATAGGAGGAATGGGAAATGACAGCTAATGGGTGTGGGGTTTCTTTTAGGAGGGGTTAAAATGTTCTAAAATTAGACTATGGTAATGGTGGGACAGTCCTGTGAATACATTAAAAATTATTGAATTATACACTTTAAATGACTGAATTGTATATATGTAAATAATATCCAATAAAGCTGTGAAAATAATAAGAGAATAAAAGATACTTTGAAAGTATAATTCCTGTAAGGTAAATAAAAACACAAAGGCACATTTACTTAGACAACAATTTTGATATATTAATGGCCATACCATATCGCAACTAGGACTTAATTACCTTACGGATGATGGAATAATCATGTGACTCTGCAGTCAACCACATCTAACTATGACTACTAGTAATGCTACTTATTAACTGTACAACTTTTGGCTAGTTACCATACCTCCCTCAAACTTAGTTTTCTCACTTACAAAACAATACTCAATAAAAACTAGTGAATACCCCTGCTGTTCATTTCCAATTGGTTTGGCTCCTGGTTACTATTTCTTAATATTGTTTATAGTTTAGGGCTCATTTCAATTTAGTAATACGGAAAATTCTGCTTTCTCTATTAGATTAATAATGACATTGAAAAAGGAAGACTTTTCTGCTTGAGGCAGTCTACCAACTACTACCTCCCAAAGTTAGGCAGGATAGCTGATCGCCCTGTGCCGTTCCCTGACTCTCACTCTGTGGTCACTTAATGAAACAGTGTTCATTTTGCAGCTAAGTTTAACCAAGTTTCAAAGCTTGATTAAAAGCTTGCCAGTTACTCACGTTGGATTTCCCTTTATCCACTCCTTTAGCAAAACTATTAAAGCATGCACACACAGTCATACAACTTTGCCTGGTATGACTTGTTCTCTAGAAATCCTCTGAGGCTTGTGACTTGGGGAGCCAGGCATTGCTTGTTTTTCTTTTATACCTTACTGAAAATGCTAGAAAATTTGGTGATTTGAATAAAATGTTTCTGAAGTACACTATGAAAAGTCAGAGAAAAAAACTCATGCTCTAAAAGACCAGAAAATTCCAGTGTAAACATATCAACTGATAAGACCCCAACATGCCCACAATTTTCCAGTATGAGATATGCATTGGATGTCCCATAAACGCTGGGTGAATTGATGAGCTTCAAAGTCAATCCACCTAAAAATATAGTGCAACTGTATTTTTTCTGCCTCTTAAATCTTGAACACACTGAATCAGGCACTGTCAGGCTCCCAATTTGAATGGAATCCAAATGATGTCACATGGAAACAACAGACCTACCTCAATATATCTGTCATCTACTTTTTAAAAAATTGCTTTATTTCACCTTTAGCCAGAGCTTCCTAACACCAAACTACAAACTGCTCTAATGACTGCTGAAATGAATTTATTCTTCAGATGGCAGCCTTTTCGTTAGAAAGGCACATGCGCAGTCTAGGAGAGAATTGGAAGCAGACAAGAAATAGGGCATACTTCCCTCTCAATGATGTTGTTTGTGATGGCATTTGCTGTAGACTCCAACATGGCAAAGGCTTTGCAATAAGGAAAAAGGAAAAGACTTACCAGGTCTAAGCTTTTACTTTGGCTGAAATGATCCAATTTGTATCCAAAAGAATTATTCTTTTACCAAAAACAATGAAATAAGGCTCAAAATGAAAAAGAAATGGCATGGAGATGGCTTAAATGCCAGACAGGCATGTAGGAAGCATTTGGGTAGCAAGCTCATAACTGATTAAATTCATTACTTACATGCATTCATTACCTTTGTGTTGAACTTATGACTAGATAAAAGAGAACCCTGAGGTTTGTACTTTGAAGGCATAGCAAGAATTGAATGCTTAGCTATTTTTGCTACTATATTATTTTGTATTAATAGGACAGTGAACTGGATTTAATTCTATTACACTTCACATTGGAAAGAAAACCTGAGATTCCCCTTTAACATGTATTTAGCTTAAATTTGTAAACCAAAACCAGTATCAGAAAACATTTTTTTTTGAGACAGAGTCTTGCTCTGTCACCTAGACTGAAGTGCAATATGGTGTGATCTCAGCTCACTGCAACCTCTGCCTCCTGGGTTCAAGAGATTTTTCTGCCTCAGCCTCCTGAGCAGCTGGGATTACAGGTGCACACCATCACATCCAGCTAAATCTTTGTGTTTTTAGTAGAGATGGAGTTTCACCATTTGGTCAGCCTGGTCTGGAACTCTTGACTTTGTGATTCACCTGCCTCATCTTCCCAAAGTGCTGGAATTACAGGCATGAGCCACCACGCCCAGCCCAGAATACATTTTTAATCATAGTATCATTTTGGGTAGCCATTAACACAACTGCAGAAGTGTACCCATTCAGTAAAAAACTTCAATCACAAAAATGATGTGTCTTCATAAAAACAGACCTACTAATGAACAAAACCACCTGATTCTTTGAAAACACTAATGTATGATCATGCAACTCTTAGAAGTCATAATGGTTTTCCTGGTCTAGGATTACAATTTTCCCTGACACCAATCCACATTTGCAAACTGCCTTCAGGATTCACATAAAACTGGTTTTAGAAAAACAAATTATTTCTGATAAATTTATTTATAATATATATAGTACAACTCTTTTTTCAATGTTCTGCTGAGAAGAATATAAAAGGTGGGCAGTGTTGGAATATAGACTTTGGCTGGGACTTTTAAAATATATACCATTGATACATAAAAATGTTAAATGAGAGAGACAATAAATCATTTACAAGTGACATAGAGACAAATTTTGCTATTTCTGCAAAGTTTATTCACCAAATAGACATGAAACTTAATCAGCTGAAAGGAAACGAACTCCATTGCTTGGCTAATATAAAGCTAAAAATACAACTGATCTCAAGCCTGATTACTATTTTTACCTTTTTTCCCCCTGGCTGACCAAAGTTTTACCCCTTTCCATAAAATTATCTTCTTATAGCCAAGTGAAACCCCAATTTAAAAAATAATAATTAATGGAATCAGGTTGTAAAAAGAAGAATGAATGTTCTCTGGACTATGGTTACTCATTGAACAGGTCGCTATTAAAATTGGAATCTATGGTTGGCAATGTCAGAGCTCATTTTACAAGCCCTGGAGAATGCCACAGTCATCACGCTCCAAAAACAACATCCACCAAGTCTGATCTGAATAGCTTCTAAGTTTAGAATGTTTCAGGCCACATTCCTACATGCAGACATGTCAGTAATTATGTAACCACCCACAATGCCTCGAGTGCCATCTCCAATGAAGGGAAATGATGGATACATGGCCAGTTGGCTGGGTGTCCTAAGAACATTCCTTTAGCTAAGGTAGCAAGTGCTAAGACACATTATTCCATGTGATCATTTAGGGTCTGCTCCCAAAAAGGCAAAAAGGGAGGCTGGAGACCCCAACAATGCTGGTGACACTGCCAACCATTTCCTTGGTTCCAGAGTTTAAGAGGTGAAAGTGACATTTTCACAATAGAGTGAAATTGTTGAGGTTTTTCTATGAATCCTTGTTTAAAACACCTATTTTTTTCAGAGGGTCTACTTCTCTTCAATATTTGTAATTTTTATATATGTTTGCTTTTTTAGACAAAATAGTTATATCACTACTATCTGGTAGTTCTTTGGCAAAATACATAAATGTCTATATGGCTCAGACCACATGGAAATAATACAAAAGGCAATGAGGAGAGCTGCCTGGTTTCATATGGAGTGAAACTAGGGTAAACTGTGGGTTATTTTTACAATCACAGTCTATTGGAACATTATAACTGGAAGTTGCTTTGGCGAAGATACGTTATGCCTGATTTCTACTGTGCTGTAAACTCCCCCAGGCCAGAGACTATTTTATTGTTTGCTGTACCCTCCTATAGTCTCTGGCTCACAGCAGGCATTCAATGAATGTTTGTAATACTAAAGTAAATTTAAAATTCTGATGACTCAGTAGCACAAGAGTATCCATTAAGATGGTAATTTATAGGACCACTAGTTGGGCAAGGGAAGTCCATCCCTATCCCTACATTCCAGGTAAACAAGACCAAAGTCTACCATTTTTGAAAAGTTTTTGCAGGATATGTTATTCACTGGATCTACCAAACATTGTAAATAACTGGGCTCTAAATTCATACCTTCTACATGTATTATATTACAATGAATTCCTAAATTCATTCATGCCTTTACTGCTGAGTTTACTGAGAGTGTTATGAAGTCTGTAATTTAACTTTAAAATACATCATCACAGAATCATATAATGTAAGCATATGAGTCAGTTTTAAGTACACTCTAAAGCAGAGTTTCTCATCCTCCTCATTAATGACATTTGGGGCCAGATAATTATTTGTTGTTGGGGCTGCCCCAGGTACTATATGAAGTTTATCTGCATCTCCATACTCCACACACTAGATGCCAGTAGCACCCCTCACTACCAGTTGTGACAACCAAAAAATGTCTCCAGACATTGTCAAATGTCTCTCTGGGGGCAAAATCACTCTGATTGAGATCCACTGGTCTAGAGTCAGTGAGACTGTGCTCAAAACAGTTAACCTTCTCATCAGCAGCAAAATCCACAAGCCAGAGGAACTACCACAAGCACTTAGGCTACTGGTATCCCCAGCAACACTGGAGACTTTTTTATTCCATAATAAATGCCAGAAATGGATTTTGATTCAGTCAGCATTATAGATATTAGAATTGATTCATTGACAAAAATTAATGGTACTAAACGTATGTGGATTGACTGATTATTTTTATACTCAGACTCTCCTTTGCATGAATAGGGTATATGAATTCCAGCAAGACATGGATGGGATGGGGTCCAAGATGTATACCTAAATGATGCTGTGTCTTGACCTTGGGGAAACATATTTCTAGCTACTTGACTCCCATTAGGAGGGAAAAAAGATGCTCCCTGGATTATTGTTCAATCTGCCCCAACTGAATCTTTCCAGAAAGGTGGTAGTCTAGTACCTACAGGACAGCTGGGCCTTCACCCAGCCTGTAGTATAGGATATATGAATTGTCCCATGCTTATAAATGTCTATTTAATAAGTGTCTTCATATGTGACAAAATTAGTCATGAGACTTACTTTCATTAGAATCAGAAAGAGAGGTTTGGGAGAAGTCACCCATTCTCATTTACTTCAAGCTTTTTGATGGCTATCATTACTTACTGAAAAGAATTTAAGATTTGTGTGTGGCTTAAGTGGCAAAGGTAGTGTGCAACATCAAGTGTGTGCTAAGTGATGGGGATACGTGTGTTTGAGAGCTTCCTGCAAAGAACTAACAGTCTCACAAGAGAAATAGGCCAGGCACTGTGGTTCACACCTGTAATCCCAGCATTTTGAGAAGCCAAGGCAGGTGGATCACTTGAGGTCAGGAGTTCGAGACCAGCCTGGCCAACATGGTGAAACCCTGTCTCTACTAAAAATACAAAAATTATCCAGGCGTGGTGGCACATGCCTGTAATCCCAGCTACTTAGGAGGCTGAGACACAAGAATTGCTTGAATCTGGGAGGCAGAGGTTGCAGTGAGCCGAGAATGCACCACTGCACTCCAGCCTGGGCAACAGAGCAAGACTCCGTCTCAAAAAAAAAAAAAAGAAGAAGAAGAAAATCAAGTGTAGAGGGGTTAAGCAACCTGGTGAAAATCATACAGCAATGCCAAGATTCAAACCAGGTATCTCTAAAACCTACAAAGCCCAAGCATTTCCCAGTGTCACACTGTGCCCTTAAACATACACACACACAGACACACACACACACGCACCCACCCTATACTAGATGATAAGTGCTATACAAATGGCTATCAGATTAAGTGAGTATGAGAAATGCCTATAAATGCCTCCTCCCCAACAACTGATTTCCTGGGGTGAAGGGCCCACAGATTCCTTTGTTTGTCCCTCTTTTAAGTAGACCCACATTTGAATGTTTGAATGCCTTTGGTTCAGAATAACATTCAAGTACTGAAAATTAGTCCTTATTGTTTCCCATCTACCTCTGTGCTACCTGCCTGGCCCTGTAGTCATTTGAGTTTGTAACCACTTCAGTAATCATAAACTTTAAAAAAAAAAACCTGTAACAGCTATAGAAAAACAGAGATCATCCTCATCATAAGTGAGTAAACTGAATCTGAGCTCTGGTAGTTTAACCTCAGGGGGGTCCTCCATGTCTTTAAGCTCCAGTTTTCTCCTCTATAAAAGACAAGTATGTGGCTTAAAGATTAAAATACAACATAAAATCTATTTGTCATGGTGGCTAGCGCATAGGAAGCATACGATAAAGGTTAGCATTATTATTATGCCCTGGCTAAACAGCCAACCAACAAACTCTTTTTTTTTTCTTTTTTTCTTTTTTTTGAGGTGGAGTCTCGCTTTGTCACCCAGGCTGGAATGCAGTGATGTGATCTTGGCTCACCACAGCCTCTACCTCCCAGGTTCAAGTGATTCTCGCGCCTCAGCCTCCTGAGTAGCTGGGATTATAGGCATGCGCCACAATGCCCAGCTAATTTTTTTTTTTTTTTTGTATTTTTAGTAGAGACAGAGTTTCAACATGTTGGCTAGGCTGGTTTCAAACTCCTTGTCTCAAGTGATCTGCCTGCCTCAGCCTCCCAAAGTGCTGAGATTACAGGAATGAGCCACTGTGCCTGGCCCAACATAAGCTTTAATAAGGCAAAATAAAATTCAAAAAATATCATACACCTGAAGACAATAACAACACTCCCTTTTGCCTCTTCATCTCTAGTTTATAAAATCCCTATAATTTCAGTACCTCCTTCCTGGGATTGATTTTGTACATAAAATACATACATTATTTATCAAAGTATGTGTCATAATCTCCACGTTGTCTCTCTCAAAGCACCCTGTATGTCCTCTTCTATTATATCCAACACATTTAGAATGACTTGTTTAATACCTGTAAGTTCTGTGAAGGCAGGGACTGCATCTTGTCTTATTTACTACGGTGTCCCCAGCATACAGCAGAGGGCCTAACACACAGTAGGGCTCAACAAATATTTGTTCAGCTGAACTGAATTAAATCCCATTTGGTATATCTGAGAAGGGTAACATATTAGCTTAATATTACTAGAAGAAGATTCTCTCAGAAGTGGAGCTAGTACCTAGAATACCACTTGTGAGGCAGAGCAAAGAATCAATTTTCTTAATTCCATAATGCCCTTTGCTTGTTAAGCACCTTTCCCGCCCATACACACATTTCTGAAAAACATTTTAATGGTTTTCAAATCAGGATATGCCACATTTAATGTGGCGGCTTTACTTTTTATCCTCAAATGTTATCTAATCAATAGTGTGCTCTAAAATTAATGTCTTAGAACTCATTAAATATATTTTTGTGTTATTTTGTTTGGAGTTATATCTCCCAGTGTCTTCATCCAGTTTCTAGGAAGTAACTGTACTAATAATACTCCCTGGCTACCCTTTGTGCAGCATTCTCTCCAATTTATACAATGATCCCCCTCCCCATACTTTCCAGTGGGACCTACTATAGGCCAAGCATGAATTCCTTCATATGGTCTCTATGATGAAACTGTGTCGTGGTTTGAGACACCGACTGTTCACAATCAAGCAACAAGATGCAAACCCAGGACTGGCTAGCCAACAAAGCCCATGTTCTGTCACTGTCCACACTGCTTTGAAAGAACTCTATGGAGCTGGAAAATCCACTTCCACACAGTTGTTACTTATTTTCAAATTTAATTATGCTTATGAACTCAATGAAAAAAACTGCATTCTGGGAAGGTAATAAAGTTTATTTCTTATGAATAGAATAGAAGCTAAGATCAATTTACTCAAAGAAAAAATAAAATATATGTTTATTCAATCTATTCAACAAGTATAAATTGAGTACCCACTAGAGTATCAGGTGCTGCATGAACCTTAACGGAGGAAGAAATGTGGCTCAATGAGCAACGAAACTGGGGTTAAATCAATAAACACTTATGACATAGTGACAGTTTTCACAGTTACAAAATGATTCTTAATGACTATCTTTGAAGTGATTTTGAACTACAAAACTACCCAAAAGACAACAGATACTTATGTATAATTCTGTATTGACTAGAATTAAGTAAAACTAAAAGGGACTTGATAGTTTTGGTTCTGGCATCAATAGTTTAATGAAAAGTTTCTCTGTTAAAACATACAAATAAAAAGAAAATCAAAACAGGAAGAAAAAGAAAAAAGAATGGTTATTTTTAAACTCAGCAAACAAAGAAAAATCTACAAAATCACTTTGGGAGGCCGAGGAGGGTGGACCACTTGAAGTCAGGAGATCGAGACCAACATGGCAAAACTCCATCTCTACTAAAAATACAAAAAATTAGCCAGGCGTGGTGGTGCACACCTGTAAGCCCAGCTACTCGGGAGGCTGAGGCAGGAGAATCACTTGAACCCAGGAGGCAGAGGTTGCAGTGAGCTGAGATTGTGCCATTGCACTCCAGCCTGGGTGATAGAGCAAGACTTCGTCTCAAAAAAGAAAAAACAAAGTCTGTCCTGAATGTTATCTGGTGTCTCAGACACATATGCCACTTACAGCTGTTATCAATCACCAGCAATTCTCTGTTAAAAACTAAGTAAACTCTATTCCCTCATATGAAAACTACTTTTCTTGGTGAATTCCTTTCCTCTGGAGAGAAATAAGCTCTAATATTGAAGAGACTGAGAGGATATAAGTTTTGAAATCACAGAATCAGAATTATAGGGCTAGGACAGAAGAAATTTACTACATCACACTATGGTCATTTATTTACATCTGTCTCTTTTCCTTAGATTATATGTTTTTTGAGAACAAGGGTAATGTTATTTATACTTCATGATGCTGTAAATATTCAATATATTCATCTGAACTCAACTGAATTCGAAAAGACCTTCAAAACTATCTAATTCTTGTCCCATTTCTTAATGTAGAAAAAAAAAAGAAGTTCTAAGACCCAGAGAGGTTTGGTGACTTGCCTAAAATCACACAGGAGGTTAGTACTGGAACCAGGGCTAAACCCTCACATCAGCACCCTCCTTTAAGGATGTTAACTACACTATCTCATTAAGTATTCACAACAACTTCATAAATCAAGCAGGCAGAGCACCTAAGTCCCCCTTTTATGAGGAAGAAATGCCAAATGTCAAGGTTACAGGGAAGGTTAATAATGGTATCAAACACACAACTTCTGGCCTGAGCTTTTGTTCCTACGGCACAGAGGCTTTCAAACATGCCACTTCTTACCTACAAGGCATGAGCTAGAAAAGGGGAAGCGAATCTAGTCCAAGTGTGCAAGTAGATGAACAGCACAGAAAAAAAGGGAAACACAGATGTGGCATAAAAAGAAATATGAAGAAGTATGAATATAGTTGGCTAGAGAGGAGAGCTTGCAGCTGGAGTAGCAGCCCTCTCCACAAAATGGGGTCAGAGTTTGGCTTTGTTTTGATTTTCTATTTTTTCAGAAACTTGGTAATTTCCTTCACTGTCACAGTTTTATAATTTGCAAAGCTGATTTAATGTATAGTTTATAGGCCTATCACATCTCTGATATTGATCATTATTTTCCCTGTGATTACAAGGCTACGATAGTGGGATATCAAGTTGAGACATTCTTTTTATGTTAAAAGAGACAGGAAGGGCATGTGTAAAGAGTTATGAGCCTCAACCCTTACATTTCTCAGATTGGGCATAAGGTCTTCCCAGATGGCCGAGAACAACATGGTTCAGAAAGGGCAGCCACCCATACACATCCCCTGACCATTCTCATCACAGTTACTGAGATGAGGGGCCCCAAAATGTGAGTATGGGGTAAAAGGGAGAAAGAAATGGCCCAGATCTCTTCCTTCAACAGCAAAGCCTGCCTAAAGCTTGCTTGATGTGATGCAAAGAACACGGGCCTTTGACTCAATAGTTTTGAGTTGCATTGTTTACCTCAGGCAGGCAAATCATTTTACTTTTCTAGGCAATTCTCCTGTTTCTCTAATGTAAAAAGTAGCAAAGTAATATTAACTTGCCTCACAGAGTTAGTTTTAAGGGCCAATTTAAATGATCTATGTGATGAATTTTAGTAAACTGTTAGATACTATATAAATGTTAGCTATCATTATACTAGAAGCATAAAGAATTTAACATCTCTAAATAACCTTAATTAGTATTCTCCAGACTGAAGCCCACTGTTCAGCTAATTTGCAAGGAAAAACTATAAAAATCAGTAGCTTATCTGGAAAAAAATAGCATCTGGAACAAATTACAGTTTAACAAACGGAGAAACCAATGAATTACAATGAATCCTAAGCTTACATCTTTAAACAAAGAATGCTATTTAAGAGTAAAGATTGGCCAGATTATATAGGGTAGAGGGGACATTCAGTAGTCACAAGGCGAGCATCAAAGGACTTCCAATATCATAAAACTTTATAGAAAGAATTTTTGCTTTCTTTCACACTGGCATTGAATTTCAATTTATAAAATAAAGCATCATCACTGGCTCAGGACATGCAAATGATGAAGACATGGGGTAAGACATTACCCAACCAATCACAAATTCAACTTGTGCTTATGAAATGATGAATTTGAGAAACTATCACACAGCACCTTTATTTCGAGGAGGTTCAGTATTATAAGCTGAAAAATGAATTTAGCCTGGCTTGTTTAGATTGAGCGGGGGAAAAAACCTGCGCCTTAGACTCAACTTTGGCAGAGGATCTTAAACAGTAAGGCTAAATTATGCCCTTGAATTCTGGGGAAGACGGAGCTGCTTTGGTTTTTCCCCTTTCCCCCTATTCACACACAGCCAACACATGAAAGATTAATTTCCAAAGTTAGGAAATCAGCCTTCAACACACCATTGTGTAGTACTAAGAATTACACTCAACTACTCATGAGTCACAGGCACTGGATTCAATCAGTGAATGAATTCATCTTTTTTTCCTCTATAATGGAGGTGACTGGCTATCTCCATTTCAGCAAAGAACTGGCAAAAATGAATAATTTGGATAAAGTGAATCAATAGTCTTAAGAGTCACACCTAATCAACTATTTAATTTTGGATTTGAATGTCAACTAATTTGACCATATCTTCCTACTATTGTCAGTTGTTATTCATTATATCACACAATGTCTATCTCACAAAGACTCAGATGAAAAATTCCTCTCAAACCTCATTATTAGGAAAATGTCTTTTTTAAATCAACTTTTATGTTAAGTTCTGGGGTACATGTATAGGAAGTGCAGGTTTGTTAGACAGGTAAATGTGTGCCATGGTGGTTTGTTGCACAGATAAACCCATCACCGAGGTATTAAGCCCAGCACTCATTAGCTGTTCTTCCTGATGCTGTCCCTCCCCTAATACCCCAATAGGTCCCAGTGTGTGTTACCCCCCAACAATGTGTCCATGTATTCTCATTGTTCAACTCCCACTTATAAATGAGAACATGTAGTGTTTGGTTTTCTGTTCCTGCATTAGTTTGTTGAGGATAACAGCTTCCAGCTCCATCCATGTCTCTGCAAAGGACATGATCTCATTCCTTTTTATGACTGCACAGTATTCTATGTACCACATTTTCTTTATCAACTCTATCATTGATGAGTATTTGAGTTGATTCCATGTCCTTGCTATTGTGAATAGTGCTGCAATGAACATATGTATGCATGTATCTTTAAAATAGAAGGAGTTATATTCCTTTGGGCATATACACAGCAATGGGACTGCTAGGCCAAATTGTTTTTCTGCCTCTGGATCTTTCAGGAATTGCCACACTGTCTTCCACAATGGTTGAACTAATTTAGACTCCAACCATCAGTGTAAAAGCATTCCTTTTCCTTTCTCCACAACCTCACCAGCATCTGTTGTTTCTTGACTTTTTAATAATTGTCATTCTGATGGGCATGAGATGGTATCTCACTGTGGTTTTGACTTTCATTTCTCTATCAGTGACGTTAAGCTTTTTTTCATGTTTGTTGGCTGCAGTCAATCTGCTGTTGAAAAACCAAACAACAAAAAAGAAAAAGAGCAAACACAAACTATAACAACAAGAAAAAAAAGTGCATGTTCTGTTTCTTTAAAACATTAAGAATCTTTTAAATGGCTATGATTCCAACTTTGTATTGATTAGAGAGAAGTCATATTCTACATCTGGCAACATAGAAATACATATATATGCTGTATACATAATATAAAATATTTATTTTTTCATCCAGACTGCATGAGGCTTTTGAGAAATCTACTTTGATGTAACCTTTTTTTGTAGATTTTCCTAGTTACTAATGGGCTAACTCTACTGATTAACATGTATAACTTCTGCTGTATTTAAGTGGCTTATCACAGGCAGAGAAGAATAAAAATGATCTCAATTCAGAACAATCAATATTCACAAGTATTTAGGTCTCAGCTCAGAAAGTCACATTTCAGAACTTTTTCTCCACATTGCCTTAATACTAATACCAAATAATTATTTAGTATTTACTATATTCCCAGTACTTTGTCTCAAAAAGAAGATTCTTGGAAAGCTTGAAGATAAAACTCAGTTGAGGTCAGTGCAGTGGTTCACATCTGTAAATCCCAACACTTTAGGAGGCCAAGGTGTGAGAATCACTTGAGGCAAGGAGTTTTAGACCAGCCTGGGCAACAAAGCAAGATCCTATCTCTACAGAAATAAATATTAGCTGGGCATGGTGTGTACCTGTAGTCTCAACTACTCAGGAGGCTGAGGTGAGAGGATTGCCTGAGCCCAGAAATTCAAAGCTGCAGTGAGGCATTATCATGCCACTGCACTGAAGCAGTTAACAGAATGAGACTCTCGCTCAAAAAAAAATTTTTTTTGCGATCAAACTTGAGTCTATTAAACCAAGGCAAATATCAAAATGTCACATGGTATTGAATTCAGTGGTAAACATCAAAATGTTTCCCAGAAATGACCTTGATGGGATTAAAAAATGAAGGTTGAAGTTATTAGAAAAGACTCATTGGAGGCTGAAAAACCTAAATTAGTTCTGTTGAAGGAATGAGGTGATTCCAAGCAAGGTATATATGCCAGTGAAGGCGCGAAGGTAAAACAGACACCATGTTTTCATACATCATTGAGGAGAGCCATATGCAAAAAGCAAAAGTTACAGCATAGAAAGTTCTGGAAAATTTTACTTATGAAAGGACTTAGTGACTAGAATAAAGGTTTGAGTATAATGATTGCAAACTCCAGAAAGGTTTCCTCATTTTTCCATCTTGGGCAAGGTCAATATAGAGGGTCACTATTCTCTTTACAGAGTATAAGGATTTTCTGCTCAAGGTCTAGGACCGAATTATAGTAAGGCAGGATACACTTATGAAACATTTTAGTCTGTTTTAAAGCTGTTTCTCCAAAGAAAATAAAGATATTTATTCTTCATTTAGAATTCATGACATATTCAAGCTATAAGATAAAAACGAGAGAGCCCGCATAGCCAAGTCAATTCTAAGCAAAAAAAAAACAAAGCGGGAGGCATCACACTACCGGACTTCAAACTATACTACAAGGCTACAGTAATCAAAACAGCATGGTACTGGTACCAAAACAGAGATATAGACCAATGGAACAG
>CAUYQU010009297.1:0-104478 GCA_963574635.1 Cheracebus regulus | reverse complement strand
CAATGTCTTCTCAGACCACATAGGCATCACATCATCGTCTAGCAAAGTTATTTTCATATCTCCTTTGATTTCAGTTCCGGCTTTCTCATAGCTCAACTGCCTCCAACGGGAAACTGTGTCTGGGCTCAAGCTCACCACATGGCGAGGCCCAATTCCGAGGGGCCTCACATGGAAACGATCCCTACAAAATGTCAGTCCAAGGTCATCAAGAGAACTGTCTCACAAACATTTAAGATGATGTATTATCAAAAGAATAAAACAGGAAGTGTTGGTGAGGATGTGAGAAACTGGAACCCTTACACACTGTTTGTGCATAAGAGTTCCAATAGAATGTGCAAAATTTCACTTTCAAAAAATAGTATAGACATTTCTTAAAATTTCAAAATACTACCACCATATGATCCAGGAATCCCACTTCTGAGTATTTTTCCAAAAGAATCAAAAGCAGAATCTTGAATATCATTATTTAAGATTACTCACATGTTTATCATTACTCACAATGGCCAAAATAGAAAAAAAAAAAATCTTAAATGTCTATTAGCATATGGGTGGTAAAACAAAACATAGTACATAGACAACCAATACAAGCAATGAAACATTATTGAGTGAACTTTGAGTGCATTGTTCTAATGAAATAAGGCAGGTAAAGAAAAGACACTGCATGGTTAAAGTTGTATGAAGTATAAGTCAGTAGTGATCGGCTTTGTAGAGGCAGAAAAAAGAATGCTGGTTGCCAGGGGCTGCAAGCAGGGAGCAATGAGAGCGGGTGTTCAAGGAGTTTAAAATTTTAGCCATGCAAGATACAAAACATTCAGACAGCTGCTCTAAAACATTGTATGTACAATTAAATATTTTTAAGAGGGTAGATCTCATGATATACTTTTGAACCACAATAAATAAATAAATAAATCTATCGTCAAAATACATCATGTCAAAACAGAGGAGATGAAGCTAATTTAAGAGAAAATTTAATTAATATAAAAAGAATAAATCAAAATTAATGAATAACCAGCTTGGAAAGGGTAGAAAAGGAACAAAGTAAACAGGCAAAAACAAAGGAGGGAGAAACAAACTCTAAGTACCTATAAAAGAAGGCAAACATTAATAACTGTAAGAGAGAGGGGCTTCAGGATGGCAGACTAGAGGCATCTGCTACTCACCACCTTCATAAAACAGAAACAAATAGTGACTATGTAAATCACACTTTGAATAGATTATCTTTGAGAGAACACTGGAGTTCAAGGAGAAGTAAGAGAAAACACGTGAGGCAAAGAAGGAAGGGGAAGTGAGGCAGCTCGCTTGATAGGCCAGGATTGGCTAGGAGTCCAGAGAATATGCCCAATGCAGGGAAAGCGTAAGTGAGAAACCCGTAGCAGTCCAAGACCCATTGCATACGCCTGCACTCTTAGCCACAGCAGAGCCTCTTGATCCTCTGAAGGTAACATAAGGAGCTGTCTGGAAACTGCATGACAATATTCCTCCAGAGAGGGAGCATAAACGGGGTCCTAAACCCACTGGAGTTCTAAGCAGCTATAGCAAGCTGCCTTTTCAAGAGTCCAGACCACTTCACACTGCATCCTGTAACAGGGCCTACAGCTGCAGTATCTTCACATCCCTGGAACCCTATTGAGCTCCCTTGTCTACAGCTGCCACTGCTTCTGGCTGCTGCTGCCAGGGCTGAAGCATAAGCCATTGGCACTGACTCAGCACTGACTCAACACTGCCCCAGCAGTGTTGCCGCAACACGTTTGCAAGTGCATACTGAGAACTGGCTGCTGCAGCTGCCCTCTGTGGCTGAAGTATGTACTCCTCAGCTGCCTGCCTATGAGTACTGTCACTGAGAGCAACTCCGCCCTCCCAAGAAGCAGAGGAGTAGTGAAGTTGCTGCCAACCTCACCCGGGGATTTCATCTGGGGCCTGAGGATCTCTCCACACCTGCCCACCAGAGCCAGCACTTACATGCACACCTGAGACCCTGAGGAGAGGCTCACCTGTCCTGTGTCTTCGTCTTTAACACAGTGCCCGAGCACACCATCCAAGGGAGTGAAGATCACCCAATCCAATCTGACATGTTGGCACCTTAGCACTTCTCCTGCAGGCTTAAGGAGGGGCCCACCAAACCAGCTGCTGCCACCAGAGCTGGCATTCACATACACATTGCCTGCAGGCTTGAGGATTGGCCAACCAAGCCTGCTGCAGCAATTGCCAATTTCAACCTGGGCTGCTTGGGAGAAAAAGGGTGGTCCTAGTACACCTACTGCCACTCAGCTCACAGTGACACAGCCAAGACATAAGTAACACCTGGAGGCCCAAGAATCAGCCTGCCTTAGCCCACATACATCAATGCCAGCATACAGTGCCTGGGCCCAAGGAAAGTCATGGTCAGCCTGCCGCTGACAAAATGGGGGTCTGAGGACTGGCCCACAGGGTGTCCTTGCTTCCCAAAAAAATTTCGGCACATCCTCTACTAACAATCACACCTAAGACATTGAGAAAATCACAGACACCACTGACATTGCTTACAGACAAATAAAACGTTGGGAAAATACACTATGGCATAAATCCAGAATCAAAGCCAAATTGCTCTACCCAAAGTGTTCACCAATGATACTTCAAAAAAAAACATCACAATTCTAAGGTAACAGATTCCAACAACAACAAAAAAAGAAATTTAGGAAATCCCAGAAAATAATTCAAAATAACTTTATTAAAGATGCTCAAGGAATTGCAAGATAAACAGCACAAAACAATAAGTTTCCTCCTGAGAGGAACTTGATGGGAAGTTATTGAATTATATGGACAGTTTCGTCCATGCTGTTCTCATGATAATGAGTGAGTTCACACAATATCTGATGGATTTATAAGTGTCTGTCAGTTTCCCTCACTTTGTCTTGCCACCCTGTGGCAAAATAGAAACAAAACAATACAAAGGATTGATGAAATTAAAAGTTGGCTTCTGAAAAGTTAAACAAAATTGATAAACTACTAACTAGACTAACATAAAAAGACAGAAAACCTAAATAAACAAAATTAGAAATGAAAAAGAAAATATTAAAACTGATACCATAGAAATACAAAAGACCACCAGAGGCTATAAGAACAACTGTACCCTAACAAATAGGAAATTCTAAGAACATGAGAAAGTAGATACATTTTTGAACAAGTACAACCTACAAAGATTGGGTTGAGATGAAATAGATATTCGAACAAATCTACAAAGAATAATAAGATTGGATTAGTAATGAAAATATCTTCCAACAAATGAGTACTCATGACAAGATGGTTTCACTGCTAAACTCTGCCAAATTTACAGGAAAAACAAAAAAACAAAAAGCACCAGTGTTTCTCAAATTATTTCCAAAAGTTGAAAAGAGAGAATGCTCCCTAACTCATGCTACAGAGTCAGCATTACCATGATATCAAAACCAGACAAGGGTACAACCACCACCACCACAAGAAAAATGACAGACTAATATCCCTGATGAACATAGAAGCAAAAATCATCAACAAAATACCAATGAACTGAATACGACAACACATCAAATAGATAATACACACTGGGATCAAGTGGGATTTATCCCAAGGGTTCAAGGATGGTTTAACATACACATATCAATAAATTTAACAAGTCATATCCACAGAATAAAGGGAAAAAACACATGATCATTTTAATAGAGGAAGAAAAAGCATTTTATAAATTTCACCATCCCTTCCTGATAAAAACTTTAAAAAAAACTAGACATGGAAGGAATATACCTTACATACTAAAGGCCATGTAGAAAAAAACCTACAGCTGACGTCTTACTGAATAGGGAAAAGCTGAAATCCTTTCTGCTAAGAAATGGAACAAGATGAAATCTCATTTTCACAACTCCTATTTCAAATGATATTGTAAGTGTTATCCAGAGAAATCAGGAAGAGAAAAAACTGAACCATCCAAATTGGAAAAGAGAAGTCAAATTGTCTCTGTTTGCAGATGACATGATCTTATATCTAGAAAAATCTAAAGACTCCGCAAGAATGCTTAGAACTGATAAATAATTTCAGCAAGATTTTAGGATAAAAATCAACATTTTAATTTCTGTTATATTAATATTTATATTAATCATTAGTTAAGAAAAAGTAAACAAAGCAATTATTTTTACAATGGCTGTAAAAAAATTAAAATGCTAGGGAAAAACTTAACCATGGAGATGAAAGACTTCTATGAGAAAAAGTACAAAACAATGATGAAAGAAAGTGAAAATGAGGCAAAAAAATGGAAAAGGTCTCATGCTGATCATTTATCAAAAGAATTAATACATCAATTAATTAAATTAAAATGACTAAATGAAATTTTTAAGTGAAAAAATTAAATTAGATGAAAAATTAAAATAATTAAAATAATCATACTACCCAAAGCAATCTACAAATTCATACAATTTTTTTAAAATACCAATGTCATTTTTCAAAGAAATGGAAAAAAAATTCTAAATTATTTATTTAGCTACAAAAGACTTACAATAGCAAGAGCATTCCTGAACAAAAAGAGCAAAGCTGGAGATATTACATTATCTGACTTCAAAATACATTATAATGCCACAGTAACAAAAACAACAGGATATTGACATAAAAATAGACACATTAACTAAGAGAACATAATAGAAAACCCATAAATAAATTCACCTACTTACAGTGAACTAATTTTTGATAAAGGTACTAATTTTTGATAAAGGTACCAAGAACTTAATGAAAGGACAGTCTCTTGAATCATTGGTGCTAAAAAATATATGTATATACAGAAAAACGAATCTAAAACACTTTCTCTCTCCATGTACAAAAATCAACTCCAGATGTAATCAAAGACTTAAAAACAAGATCCAAAATTCTAAAACTACTAAAACAATTGCAGAAGAAACACTTTTGGACATTGCTCTGGGCAAGGATTTTACAGCTGTGATTAGAAAAGCGTAAACAACAAAAACAGAAAAGGACAAGTGGGACTATATTAAACTGAAAAGCTTCTGCTTAATAAAGGAAGCAAACAACAGAGTGATGGGACAACCTGATAACTGGAGTAAAATATCGTCAAACTATTCGTCCAACAAAGGCCTAATATCCAGAATATACAAGGGACTCAAATAACTCAACAGTAAAAAGAAAAATAAAAGATGTGTAAATGACCAACAGGTATATGGAAAAATCTTCGACATCGCTAATCATCAGGTAAGTAAAATTGAAAACCACTGTGAGATGTCATCTTAACCAAGTCAGAATACCTATTATTAAAAAGACGAAAAATAACTGATGTGGGTGAGTATGCAGAGAAAAGGGAATGCTCACGCACAAATACCTGCTTATACACTTACACTCTACTAACTTACATTTCAACCAACAGGGTATATTCTACACTGCACCCTATTTAAATGTGATAGCACATTTGCTAATTTACAATCTTTTAATGCTTATTGCTAATAATTGAGATTGATCAGTTTTATTTTATTCATTTCTACAGAAATGTCCCAATGTGAGCAGACTTTGATACAGTAAGGCTATTCTGAACATTTCATTGATTATATTAACACTTAGTCATAATTCTATTTAAATCATCAAAAATCATCTAAATTTTCAAAGTGATCATACTCTACCTAATAAAATTTATTAATACAGCTTTTATCCATCTTAAACAAGTCAGGGTTGGCACTAATATTATAGTTACTTAATGGAGAGAAAAATGAAGCTATTGTAATTATTTGATTAGCTGACAATCAATAGGTGATTATAAGCACTAAAGTGAATTGAAGGTGAAAGTGGTGCTAAATTGTCTGGTTACGGGTATTGATCAAGTTAATAACGTAATTGCAGAATCCTTACTTCCCTCTCTAACATACAAATTCAATTCTAAACATTTTAGCTGATTTGCTACTTCAAGAAATGTACTAAGGTTTATGGTGATCACTTCTTCAAAAAAGTCTGTCATTTTTATGTATCTCTATTTGTTAACAGAGGCATTTAACTTTATTTATTTTCCTCTGTTTTCTTCTTCATTACTGACTCATCGTTTACTACTTTGCTCCTATTTTCCCACTTTTTGGTTTGTTTTTTCTCCCCTATTTGGATTTCTTACCTTCTTTATCTTGATTTTTGAAATCTTGTCCTTACTATTTTCCCTTCATTCCAAGGTGTTCTTCCTTTTCAGATAATTACAGTTGGGTAGGATTTCATCACAAAGAAAATGAAGGAGTCTGTTTGGATATTTTCATTATCACTAACACCTGTTGCTTCATTTGAGTGTCAGTTAATGCTAATGCTATTTGTTTCCTGAAAATGTTGGTCTCTGTACTCTTTTTTGCTATGTTCTTCATTTGTAACGTGTTAACTCAGAAATCCCCCAAAACTTGATTAAAATGGAGCTTAAAATCCTAGTCAAAACAAAATTCTGATGTGACTTATGAAAGAGTTACCCACTTAATGCTCGAGTCTTGCAGTATTATACTCTATCTCTGCTCTATATCTGCAGTTTCCAAATCTTTGTATTCTCCTTTATTTGTATTATTGCCAATTACATTACATTAATTTTATGTGTTAGTTTGTCTAGCCTATAATACCCAGATAATCAATCAAACACTAATTTGAGTGCTACCATAAAGGTATTCTATAGATTTAGTAAACATTTATAATTGGTTGACTTTAACTAAAAGAAATTATTTTTTATAATATTGCTGAATTTCATTAGATCATTTGTAAGGCCTGAAGAACAAAACTGTGAATTTCTTTGAGGAAGAATAAATTCTCAAGTCTACAGCAGCAGCTTGAGTTTTCAGCTGGCTGATATACTCTACAAACTTTGGACATGCCGGTCCTACAACTGTGTAAATCAAGTCCTATATAGAGAAAGATTTTATACACACATGAACACACACACACATGAACACACACACACACACACACACACACACACACACACACACTTACTGGTTGTTTCTCTGAAGAGAACTATCTTATGTGGCAGTCTAGCATAAAAAAATGTACACACACACACACACATACACACACACAGTTACCAAAAACAAAGTAAATAATTGCAAACAAAAAACTATGTTGAGATACATATGCAAAACACACAGTTACATTATATACATGTGTATAAAATTCTTACTGTATATATATGTGTGTGTGTGTGTGTTCCAGAATAATCATTGTGCTAGGTTTGAATCTCAATTTTCCCACATATTATCTGTTCAACTTTAGACATTTTACTTAAGCCTTCCATGTTACAGGTTTCTTCAAAACAGGAATAATAATGTTATGTTTAAGTCAATCAATATATTTAGAATACTTGAAATCATATCTGTCACAGTGTTCATGAAATGCTAATTTTCTTGGTTAGTATTATTTTTAAATATTAGCTGTATAAATGCAAAACGCAAAGTAACACAGTGATGAATACAATGGAATTCATGTGTGTGTCCTATTGATGTGTTCAGAGATAAGTTGAGGCATTTGTCAGTTCAATTTCTCTATGTCCCGAATACTCAAAAAGAGAGACACTTAGTCGTTTGTTTCATTCCTGGTCACCAATTAAACAGCAACAGACAAGTTGCAAATTTCACCTGCGTTTCTTCAGGTTTTACTAGAAAGTTGATGAATGTAAGCTTGAAGAAATACAGAGACATTGAACCAAAAAGTTCCTTGGCTTGCTTTTAATTTCGGAAATTTCACATTTAAATTTACTCCTTCATTGTTTAAAAATCACTGGGTGAAATTCTTGATGACTCATTTCTATGTACTACTTGGAATTAGAAACTATGATGTTTTAAGATGGTTACATTCTATTTATAAATACTTTGTCAAAACAACAAAAGAGTGCACTTTCACTTGGTTCATAAGGTTATTCTTTGAAAATGAATTCTAATCATGTGCATTACAATAAAAATTGGATGATAATCACACATTTAAAGAATGTGGTGTAAAAGTTAATTTTCATAGAACAACATTCTGGATCATCTCCTCTATGAAGATCTCTAATATTTGAGGGTAGAAAATTCTATTAAAAATGATATATTAAAATAAGCTGTGAGTCCTTAGATTTCTTTATCTTAAGAACATAAAAAGATCTTTGCATCCTGGTACAAAAAGCAATATATTAGAGCTTATCCAAACAGACCTTATAGCTTAATGAGATATTATATTTTCCTTGAGAGAGAAAGCATGTATGTGTAAAACTGGATATTCTTGAGTTCATTTTTTTCTTTCTATCTTGAAGATATTATCTCTTTTGTGTATTCCATTATAATTTATACATAAATGCATGAGGTTTCCTAAATCCTTATGGATAGCTCTGTTCTGTGCGGTACAGGTTCTCACTGCATTACAAACCAGAATTACAAAACCATATCTCTTGGTCTATCCAAAACCTTGCCCATAATAGGCTAGTGAAGCATTGGCTAAAGTTGTCATCTAAACCCACTACCATCTAATCATAAAATTAAATAATTTTGTTATTCATTCCCCAAATCCTTTCAGCCTCTCATGACCAATGCTATTACTCAACCATTTCAATTGAATTGATAGACAACTGCTAATACTTCTTTCTATGAACCTTTAGGGATATTTTCTCTTACTTCATGACTAGGTAAAGAACAGGCTTAAAGTCAAACATGCATTGATTTAAATAACAGTGTTTCTATTTATTAGCTGTAATGGCATTAAAAGTTGCTTGTTTTCTTTACTAGTAAAATGAGCATACTAGTAATATAATAATGTTATAATTTATAACTATTGATGACCCATTCCACTGTACAGTAAACCTATTCATGCTATGCCTTTTTTGTTAATATTTTCTCTGACATCTGTAAAACTCTTCATTTTACAAATCTTGATATGATTCAGGGATAAATTGAATCAACATGATGACGAAAATTGTGATATCCTAATTTTATTCTTCCACTTATGGAAAGGTGTTACACATGGCCCAAGACTTATTAATATAAAAAGTTAGTTCATGAAGAATATCTTTAAAAAATATTATGTGACAACAATGGTCTTATATTTTGATATCGGGATTTTTCTTAGAAAAGTTGGGACAGATATTATATACCTTTATGAGTTCCTGTATCTTGATCTAAGTACATTCTTACCGTACTTATAAGACTCCAATTCCACACACCCTTGTTGATTAGGTAGATATGTTTATAAACAATAACAATTTAGCAAAATGTTTCACTAGAGATACTGCCCTCTTACAAAGAAAATCTTGTTTTCTGAAACTGTTTGACATCAGGCAAGTTATTTCTTCTCTTTCAGCCTCAGATTCTACCTAAGTAAAATAGAGATAAAAATATTACTGATTGCAATAAGATTTTGTGTGACTTAAAGTACTTAGCTGGTGAATAGCAAAAGTAAGGAATTAAGAAAGATTCGTTATCATGTTATTTTATGAGCTCTGCTTTAATCATTAAAAAAAATGGGATGGTTTTACAAAATCCCAGTGTTCCTCCCCTGAAGAACTTGTGCATGTCTGTAATAATTTTAAATCATGTACCAGAGCTAAGAAATTAGCTTCTTTAAAAATAACCCATTGATAACCAGCATCTTTACTAACCAGGGCTTATTGCTTCCAACATCTCCTTTATCTAATTTAGATTTATTCACTACCATACGGTTTAAACAACATTAACATGAGTATTATTTAGATAACACAATTATAATATCTCTAATTTTTTGTTACCTCACTGCCATGCTTTAAACTCCTTGGTGGAAAAACATCGATAAATCTCAAAAAAATTAATAATAAGGCCTTGTCTATATAACATGAAGATACACACACTTTGGGTGGGTTGCTTTTCAGCTGATTGCTTCCAAAGAAATTTGCATGCCTTATTCTATTTGCAGAAGGGACTGGGAACCCTCCCTTCCCACCTCTTACTGTAATGTAGAGTAAGCTGGGTTCCCCTTTTGCAGATAATCAGTGTTAGTAGTGTCAGGATCACAATCACTCTACAAGTGAAAATCAGCACTCTTTTATTAGTTTGGAAAATAAATTCTTCTGAACATTTATTAACAATATAACTTGGGCACTTTTAATCAGAGAGAATGTATAACTTTACAGTTTGCATTGTTTTGTTTAAACTTGTGAACATTCTTTATATGTCACAGTAGTCTAAGATAAAATTGTAAATGCTGCATAATACATCAATTTTATGAATATGCATTTAATGAAAGCTATTATCTTTATATTTATTTTTGAACTGTAGTAATTGGCATTTTTGTACATGTATTTTTACTTTCTTAGAATTTGCTAGGATGAAAATCTCTGGAATATACTTACCAGGGTAGAAGGATTTTTACTATTTTTATTAAAAAATATTTTTTCAAATGATGAAAATTTAAGTGACATATTTTTTTGTTTAGCACTTTCTTTGAAAATGTTGCCAAGGCCCAGAGTATACACAAGGACAGAATTTTATTACATTTGAACCAAAAAAGAAGTTTATACTATTTAATGGTATTTTTGATTGTATTTAATAGAATACAATTATGAAAAATAATATTTGGCAAAATCACATGTAAATCCGAAGGAAATACATAATTTAAAAAAGAAAATGAAAAAACAAGTAAAATATTCTAAAAAGAAATTAAACATTTTTAAGACAAAACATCTAAAGGGAAGATTTTATATCTAAGTTACAGAATAATGACATTGATTTAATCAAATTAAATTTAATTGAATTCCCATGATATACTGCACACTAGGCTAAGACTAACATAATATTCTCAACTTTTATTTCACTGTGTCTAAAGAAAATTATCAATTTAGTTTAATTATAACATTGTATAAATTAATTAACTTATTTGTTTGATTTATAAAGGCATACCCACAAGGGTGCTCTATGTACACATTTGCACTCTATAATGGTGATTGATGGCAGAAAACCAGGAGAGGGGAGTTGGGAGACAGTTAATTATAGTATTTTAGAATACATTGTAATGGGAGATGTGTATGTATCCAAAGTGAGCTTGACTAAAGAATGAAGTTTATCTCAACCTTAAAGGTGTCATTCTATAACATCGAGAGTTTGAAAGGGGGAAAAACATAGAAGTGACAGCAAGAACAAAGCCTCAGAATTTCCGTTACAAAAGCTCTTGCGTGGGTGATTCAACATCGCTTTAAAATGAGCATGCTTGGGATTCGTTTAAATGTTCACACATCCAGGGATGAGTGGACATAAGCTAGTAAATAACAAGAAATGAATAATAGAAAACATGTATGTTTTAAGTTTATACTCTGTAACAGGTACTACCCTAAATAGTTCACATAAATTATGTCATATAATCCTACAACAACCCTTTGAGTGTGACATTTTCAAACCAATTTATAAGCGAGCAAACTGAAGCTCAGGTTGATGAACTAATTGTGCATGGGATGCAATTGTGGGAAAATGGAAGGGCTGTATTTTGAATGCACTTTTCTTAATACTAGAGTCGGCAGTCTCAGGGCTATGAACTGGAAAGGATTAATCTTCTAAGATGTCCAGATGCTGGAGGGATTGATTTACCTATGAATGTTATAACCAAGTTCATTCTGCTCTAGAGAAAAAACACATTGAAAGCTGTGGAAACAGAAACTTCTGTTATATCTTTCATGAAATTCTGTGAAAAAGCCGACTTAATATAATTGAATGTACCATCTCTTTAAATACTTGCTCACCTTTCTAAGTTGCTACATTGCTAAATTCTCCAAAGCAATGCATCATTTTATGTGATGGAATGATTTGGAATTTTTGTTGTGTTTATTTTTTGCTATAAATTTTGGAAGTTAAAGTTATAATAAATAAAAAATATAAGCAGGGCATGATAGTCTAGGCATGACCAAATTATAATTAAACACGTTTATTCTGCTTTATGTTTTATCCAAGGAGTTAAATCCTTTAGGAATACAATCTAATTATTTAAGCCACAACTTTCTCTTTATAAGTAAGAAAAAATTAAGCCAATACCATGTACACTGGCAGAGCCATTATGCTCAAAAAGACTGAACAGTCCATCTCCCATCCCCAAAGCCCTAAATAAAAACAAGAAACAGAGTTGACCTTCTCTTGTTACACAGATAGTATCATGTTTTAATTTTATTCTCCACTGAATTTTGTGGTAGTGAAGTTACAGTAATGATACCACTATGTTCAAGTGAAAAGGTCTTTATGGTTCAAATAAGTCACAGAAATTAATAGGCACACTTCATCTGCATTAGGAATTGACTTGCACTTTCTGGTTTGGTTTTCGAAATTAATGCTTAAAAGCTTCTCTCAGGTTGTAATATGTGAGGTATTTATGATGTGGCAAATACAGCATAAATGTTGGACCACACAAACAATTAGAGGCTTGGAAAATATAATTTTTGAATTTTTTCTTGTAATGTAAACTTGAAATATAAAATCAACAATTTCCTGAGTAGGAAATTTGTTATTAATACCATCAGACCACAGATAAAAACCAAACTTTTCAGAGATCTGACCTCCTTAGTTGCAGGTTCAAGCCGTAGAACTTACCTTAAGTTTTGAGAATTGTGGTTTGAAATTGATACAACACATTGTATCTATAATAGCCTGTTTAAAAGCCTGGTTATTTTATGATATGTATTTGCTATTGAGACCTAAAATTTTTTATTAAAGAAGTCAGTAACTTGGAGAGTGTTTTAGTCAGTGAGGTTGTAAAAACCTAAAAGTGTGAAAGATTATATACCACAGGGAAAACTGGAGTGTTTCATATTATATAATACTGTATAAAAGATTTTAGTAGAGTAATAAAGCTATAGTTTTACAAACCAACACTAATGGTTGTGGTAAAAACGATGTCTACATGACTTAGAAATACTGTAACTTTTACTTTATGTTAAGTTAATGAATATCAACAAGGAAATGCAATCTTTTACTTTACTAGAACATATGGTATTTATGATTCTGGATTAAATGATACATTTATATTTTATTTGTATGAAGAAAGATGTTTAGAAAAACAATGTAAACCTGAAGAAAAAATGTGTCTATTACACCACCAGTATTGTAATACTGCAATTTTTGATTTTATGAAATGTTAGAAGGGCTTTGCAAATATCTCAACTTTGTACTTTCACAATCGTCTTGATTTTGAACTGTTCTATCCATGAGTAGAATTCTAGGGAACACAGTTTTACTAAAGATGTTTTAAAATATTTTAAAATTGGACAGTTATTTAAAAACCTAGTGGCTATGAATTTTTACTTTATTTCTTTCAGCTTTTATTTGCATTAACTGAAAAACATGCTAAGTTTAAAATACAATGAATTCAATTATTTATTTAAATTTGCAACCAACTCGTTTGTTTGAGGTTGGTATATGATTCATTCCAGTCATGTCTACATGTAGTGGAAACTGTTTTACCTCTTATAAAATTTATTTAGTAATTTTGCAGTTTCTTCTTTTACAAAAATAGACACAACTATATTCATAATTAACAATGAATTATTGTTTCATTTATCCATATTTTTTTTCACCTGATGAGGAGCAACCCTATGTTGAGAAAGAGCATGGGCTTGGGAACAGAAAATCTCATTTTATCACTAAGTACTTATGTAATTTTATGTAAATCTTATAAGCAAAACACATTTGATGTTTCAAATATCAAATGAGAAGCTATAGATTAATATAGTTTATAAAATACAAAGTCACTACAAAATTGTTCACTATTACATTCAGTAAGAAATGTAATTATTTTTCTAGTATTATGAAAAAATAGCCTTATTAAAATAGCTTAGCATTGATAATTAATTTGAATTTTCCAGAAGTCTATTATATTGGATTTCATAGTACTTGACTTTTATTAACATTGTCTCTGCTTCTATGTATTCAGCAATTAAACTTTCATCTTTTAGTATTACTCAGTTGAAACCTCTGCCGTATTTAGGTAGGGTGATTTTTAGTGTTTATTTTTTACATTTGTGAATTTCTTGCCTTCCACTGGCTGTGTTGAAACCCACAGATCCAATTCTGGATAAACATTTGTTATCTAGTACAAAGGTTGACATACTTCTATCAAGGGCCATATAGTAAATACCTTAGTAGCATATGGTTTCTGTTGTATATTCTTCTAATTAATTATTTGTTTTCTTATTTATTTTTTCACAACCCTTTAAAATGTTTTCAAAAAACTAGCATGAGAGCAGTACATAAACATGCTGTGAACTGGATTTGGCCCAAGGGTCATAGTTAGCCAATTGCTGTTCCAATGTCAGCTAGAGTTGCATCACCTTAATGTAATAGGTGATAAATTAGATTGCACTTGAAGAAGGTTGACCACCTTATCCAAGAGCAAATGTCATTTCAAAAACCACATCTAATTTTCTTCTGTGAATGTACAGGTATTGTGAAAATTGGTATTTTACTTTTCAAAATTTGAACACTATATTTGATATGAAATATTTCAGGAGCCAGTAAAGAAAAAATAAAATTCATGTTAATAGTTGAAAGTATGTACCTTGATAGATTGGATGAGGCAATGATCTAGAATTTGTATAAGAATCAATTGCCACTTTCTGGATGTATACATAAGTATTTTCTCATTTCAATTTCAAGTACCTTTAACAATATAAAACTGACGGAAGGTAGGTATTTTATTCCTGCATGCACATGGAAAAGAAGAACTAAAATGATTCCATGCAGTGTCAACAGAGAGAAAAACAGCAAAAGTTGGAATAGTACACACTGTTACATCCAGGTTATATCAGGATTTAACTGCCCATAGATACTAATTTCAACTCCATCCCATATGGTGGTTAAATTAATAAAATCTTTCATGTGTATTTTAGAACATAAGAAAAGCCATCTGGCTACTGACTGTCACCTTAATTTTTATTGTCTTATTGTGAATTTTACTGTCCAATGTACCACAGGAATGTTAGAGAATGTTTTATCATCCATATTTAATTATTAAGTACCTAAAAGCACTGACATTTTAAAACCAGATATGATAGGGCAGTTTAAGACCATGTCTATACATGCCAAATAGAGTAATGAAAAATTATTTGTAATTCAAGGCAAAAGCCCATTGACTTCAAATA
This sequence comes from Cheracebus regulus, assembly GCA_963574635.1. Taxonomy (NCBI): domain Eukaryota; kingdom Metazoa; phylum Chordata; class Mammalia; order Primates; family Pitheciidae; genus Cheracebus; species Cheracebus regulus. The sequence goes on along the minus strand of CAUYQU010009297.1, from coordinate 89,405 downwards.
GGTAGGTATCTTAAGTGGCACTATTATTCAGTTTGTGTTGTGTCTGTGAGAGGGACAATTCTCCAATTCACTGTGTGCATATAGACTCAGTTTTAATACATTATCAAGTTGCTTTCATAAAAATTCATAAGCAAAAATTATTGTGTAAATAGTATAATAGACTTATTCAGGGCAAAGAACTGAAAAAAAAAATCTTGAATACAAGTTTGTGACTTGAGTGTAAATTACAGATAATGAGGAATTTAGCTGATGCTATTATTCTGCTGAAAAAATTTAAGGATGGCATGTGCTTCAGAAAAGGAATTGAAGTGTAAAGTCTGTCACTTGTATTTTATGACTTCTCTTTTTATTCTAAAGGTGAGGCAAATATTTAGAAGAAACATATACATTGAGAAGTATGATTAATTAATGTCAATAAAGAATATAGCAGTTTAAAATTTTACAGAAACATTTTGAATTTCTATTCTATTTATGTAAAAATGCAATTCTGCTCATGTATTTTTCTGTTTGATAGGAGCCAGATGATTTTGTTAATTTATTATAAAAACAAAGCATATTAAAAAAGCCACTTGATAAAAGTAGTATATACAAGAAAGTAAAGTCCACTTTGCCATTTAGAGCCTAATGATTTCTACTTTTAGGCATGCTATAAATAATTGTATGGGATTTATAAGACTGACAACAAGATGATACGTCGATGATCTGTTGGAGAGACCAGAAGCAAGGACGTGTATTCACAAACACATAACGTGTCTGTAGTCCAGGTTGTCCACAATGACTCCCTGTAGATTGTGTAACAGAAAAGGTGGGGCTGGAGCAGCCTAGAGTAGAAGTAATAGTGAAATCATCAGAACTATTAACTAGTATTTACATTGATTTGCAATTTTCTTTCTTCCTCCTAATCGAATTAATAGTTTCTTAAGGGCTGGGATGATGTCCCATTTGTCCCTATTTCCCCTACACTTAGCACCATGCTTGGCACTTCAGTAAACGCTTAATGATGTTCCATGAACTGAACTGACCTAAGAAGCTAAAATCACATGTGGCATAAAACAATCTATCAGAAGTTGTGTACTGTCAATAGAATCAAGGCTGTAACAAGAGAAAGCAGCCAATGCACTAAAAATCTTTTCTTTGTTGGAAAAATACCTTGAGCTACCAATTTGATTTGGACAATGAGAATCACAATGGTCAATAAGTAAATTAAAGCATTACCAAACAGCTGTACTTAAGCCAGTGCGACAGTTACTGAAACTGGAGACTGAAGGAAGGATTTGGGTGAAGAGGGGATGACTGTGAGGAGGAAGGAGTCACAAATAATGCATGTGAGTTACTGTTAAGGAATGAGCAGTTTCTAACATAACATAAGACTAATATTATACTGAAAATGAAGCATGCCTTTTCTATCCTTCTCTCTCAATCTGCTCACATTGAAATTATTTTGCCAGTCTGACTAGTACATTAGTTCCCTATTCAGGATCAACAGAAATTTTCAAGGCTTAATAAAATCAAACAAATATATGAAATCAAATCAAAACAAATGTGTGTGAATGTGTGTGTGTGTGTGTGTGTGTGTGTGTGTGTGTGTGTGTGTGTGTGAAAGAGAGAGAGAAAGAATTTCAACAGTTGATCCAGTAAGATTTTGTATGGATTATATTAACTAATGCATTGTGTTTAGGGTTTTTGATTTTTGATCTAATATCTAATGGTTAGTTTACTTTTTCTGTTTATTTTTTTGGAGAACTTGGTAAATAATATCTTCAATATGATCTCTGAATTTTAATCTATAAAATAAAATTAGCAAAAAATACATTTGTAGCTTATATTGAAGTCAAATTGTCCTTGTTTGAAGATTATATGATTCTATATTGGAAAAACCTAAAGATTCCACCAAAAAAAAAATATTAGAACTGATAAATATATTCAGCATGGTTTTCAGAAACTCAATCAACCCACAAAAATCAGTAGCATTTCTATATATCAATAACGAACATTCTGAAAAGTTATCAGGAAAGTAATCTTGTTTACAAACACTGCAAATGAAATAAAATACCTAGGAATTAACAAAAGAAGTGAATGATCTCTACAATGAAAACTACAAAACAGTGATGGAAGAAGTTGAAAAGGATACACAAAAAATACGAAGATAAAATTACTGTGTTATCTGTAAAAGTAATTTGACTTAAAACTATCAGTGTTAAACAAATGTCTTAGAGAATTTATTTATAAAAAAGAAAAATGTCAACATAATTTTCAAGTGTATAATTATTATCATTTGTTATGCATTTGTCAAATTAAATGAATTTTTATTGATTTGGCAGCTGTCTTATGTAATTTAGGGTGATATATACATGTCATCAGGGAAATATATTGTCTTTATCACACATCAAATTAGACTCTCTCACAATGGTTAAATAAAGCATTAACTAGAGTGAATTTCTGAAAATATGTATGGAAAATATGTAACAATCTACAAAAGATTAAATATTTTAGTCAAATCGATATTGTGTGCTGTATTACATTTTACAACTAATTTGTGGTTTTCCTATTATTGTAGATTTCTGAATTAGGAAATCTTATACTGTGAAAATTCATAAATATGAAGATTTTCTTTGTTTTTTGTTTTACAGTGCAGATGTCACTTATCACAGTTTTTGGTGTTTCAAAAGTTTATACATGTTTCTTATGTTTGCAAAATTTACCATGTTGACATTATGTCCCTCGCCTGGCTAGAACCTCAATAGAAAATCATCTTCTGAGGCTTTCATCAGTCAATATTCAGATATGTGGCATGAGCCTTGTAATAGACTGAATTGTGTCCCTATAAGATTCATATGCCGAAGCCCTAACCACTAATGTGACTGTATTTGGATGTTTGCATGCCCCTTAAGGAGCTAATTAAGGTTAAATAAGTTCATAAGGATGGGGCCTTCATTCCACAGGACTAGTGACTTTATAAGAAGAAGAGTCACCAGAACTGTCTTCCTCACTCAATATACACATAGAAGAAAGGCCATTTGAGGATACCAAGAGAAAGTGGCTGCCTGGAAACCTGGAAGAGAGACCTCATCAGACACTAGCCTTGCAGGCACCTGTGTTTTTTACTTCCACCTCCTAAAACCGAGAAAAAACAAGTATCTGTTATATAAGTTTTTCATTGTGTGGTATGTTGTTTTGGCAGCTGAAGCCAACTAATACAAGCCCCAACAATTAGAAATATTGCTTGATTCTTTTATTCATAAACTTGAGATATCAAGAAATGATACTCGCCTATGCATCTTCAGTATCAACAGGGGCAGAACTTTCAAAGGCAACATATGGTGTTAGTGTCTGTGATACAAACAACTGTTGTGCCCAGCAACAGCAGTGAGGGGTCCTATAAAAGTTTCCATCATATGGTTTGAGTGTAAGCTCTGGTTGTGTAACTCCAAAACTGATTCTTAATCCTCTGACCCTTCCTAAGATATCAAATATTAATTAATACATTTGCGTTCTCTTTAAAGCAGTTTTTTGTGTGTCTTTATTTATAACCAAAATGTGAAACAAATGGTTTTAAACGGTGCTTTTCGAATTGATGAGTTATAAAATACATTTACTATGTAATTTTTAAAAATTAAACATAACAAATAGAGTAAAACATAATATTTACAATGTCATGAATTGTTTGTTTTGTGCATGTAAATATATATGACATATATCCATATGCATGTCACATATGTATGATATGTATGTGAGTGTCTTTGAATATGCACATACATTAATGTATGCACGTCTATGTGTACATACACATATCCAGAATATGTTTCCTAGATCTCAGATAAAACCTACTTTTATCTGAACTTAGGGTTGGAGAGGCTGGATAGCACTGACTAAATGTATTTTAGATGGAGACTTTGATGATATAACACATTTCTTAAATAATTTTGAAATGAAGTAATATATAATTTGATCATCCTAATTAATCACCAAGTACAATTTTCTTTACCCCTTCAAAAAATATTTCCACCTAATTTTTGAGTATATCTAGTTATACCTAAATTATAGAGCAAAACAAAATAGTCTCAGCTTATCCTTCCTGATTTAACTTCGAAACAGAAATAATTCCCTTCCTGCACATCCAAAAAATTAAGTTCTGTTTCTTGTTCCAATGACTTTCTCCTCTCACTATAGTACCTTGAAAACCATGTAATCGCGCTGACTTTAAAAACATGGTTTCATTCCCTAGCATGTTTTGGCTTTTTCTCTATCTCAGAGATGAAAAGTTTTTAGAATTTGCTCTCAGAAGGGTAAGAGACTATTGTACATCACTATATAAAAATATCAAGAGATTCCTTCTGTGAGAAGGTCATATCCAATTTGTTTAAGTTACTTTATGTTATAAACTTCAATAGTTTATTTGCTTTTTTGGATTCTGTGGCCCTTTCTGTTTGTGAAAAATCTCTTGGCAACTATGGATACATGACATTATTCCTCAGCCAACAATGTGCCAAGGATTGTCACATCTAGAAAAAGTGCTCTGGTGGGACATGAATACAGGGTCATATAATTAAAATGACAAAAGCAACTGATGAAGAACATAAAATGAATGTAAATCTCAGCTGACTCATTCAGTATAAATAGAATATATGTGATCGAAATATAATTACTTTTTAACTTATTCATTTGCATTTTAGACAAAGAGATAAATATGAAATTGATTTTATTCTCTCAATTGAATATAGACAGACACATCATAAACCACACTCAAAGTGGAACTTTAAATGCACTGTATAGTTAGGATTTTTCCCTCTTCCTTCTCTCCTTCCAGATTCTGCCCTTAATTAGGACAGTACTTCGCTCAATATAGCAGCCACTCCTTCATCCTGGTCCTGGAAAGAGGGAGACACAAACACTTTGGTCCAAGCCAGTCCTACAAAGCCCAGCTGCAGCATAAGCATTTCCTTCATCAGGAAGCATGTAGTACATATATATAAACTACTATATTTTCAAAGTTGTTTTTGTGGAACCCAAAGCTTATTAATTATTAATATAGAATTAAAATAGGGAAGATTTTCTTTCGTATATGTCTTATATAAAATAAATTTAAATCCGTAACTCCCAAGGAAAAAAATAATTAAAAGATCTGTGACATTTGGGAGAAGCTGTTAAGGCAGTGTCATGGTGCATATAAAAATGAAATTTCTTAGCAAAAAAGGCAAATGACTTCCTAATATTACCACAGAATAGTCTTGATCTCATGAACCCCTGAAAGTGTCTTAGGCACTCCTGGGGTCCCTGGACAATTTAAAAAACTGCTAGCTTAGAATCAGTCTTATTTCTTGGAAGGCATTCAATAAGTGCTTGTTAAATAAATTAATTCCAAAATGATTGATGGGGCTAGCACTTCGCTGTGTTTATAAATTTTGATGTACTCATGCCACTTGTCCTCAGACCTCAAACCTGTGTCCACTTCTCCAGAGGGTATGGTGTGTCCTGGCCTCAGGGCTCCTCTGCCCTTCCCATGGAAGTTGCCCCCTGAATGACAGAGTCTCTTCCAAAATCTAGAAACCTCTAAGCACCCTGGAGAAGCCAAAGCATCCTCCACTGAAGAAGTTCTTTGTAGATGATTCTGAGGAATCAACATAAGAGTTGTCTGACTTTGAGCTTTTGTGTTTGTGTGAACAGGGTGGCCATGAAGTCTGGGAAAGTGGAAAACACAAGCAAATGTACATCATACAACTTACAAATGTAGAGGCACTTGGGATCCAGATAAATAAAAGGTATCTCATTTAAGAGAAAAGCTAGAACATAAATTTTGCTCTTTAAAATATTTTCTCTATATATAATTTTTATTGTGTTTTAGGTTCTGGGGTACATGTGAAGAATATGCAGGATTGTTTCATAGGTACATATATTGCAATGTGGTTTGCTGTCTTCCTCCCCATCACCTATATCTGGCATTTCTCCCCATGCTATCTCTCCCCAACTCCCCACCCGCTGCTGTCCCTCCACTAGTTCCCTGACAGACCCCAGTGTGTGGTGCTCCCTTCCCTGTGTCCATGTGTTCTCGTTGTTCAACACCCGCCTATGAGTGAGAACATGCAGTGTTTGATTTTGTGTTCTTGTGTCAGTTTGCTGAGAATGATGGTTTCCAGGTTCATCCATGTCCCTCCTTTTTATTTAGAGAACTCCCTTAAGCCAATCTTTCAGGGTAGTTCTTTGGCAACATACCCTTCTAGTTTGTCTTTATCTAATATTATCTTAATTTCCCCTTCATTCCTGAGTGATATTTTTACTGAGTATAGGATTTTGGGTTGGCAGCTCTTTTCTTTCAGCACTTGAGAGATGTTGTGTTACTTCCTTCTGTTTGTCTGCAATCATTCAAATTCTTTTTCTTCTATAGATAAGCAGTCATTTCTTTCTTACTGCTTTCAAGATTTTTGTCTTTAGTTTTCAGAAAATTGTGTCTTGGTTTATGATTATTTGGGTTTACACTATTTTATATTTATTCAACTTCTTGAATGTATAGTTTATGTCTTTTGCCAAATCTGGGGAGTTTCCAACCACTATTTCCTCAGGTGCTTTTTCCATCTTACTTTCTTTCCCCTCTCCTTCTAGGACTCCTATGACACAAACATTTGAGCTTTTGTTATAATCTTACAGGAGTAAGGCTCTAATCATTCTTCTTCCAGCACTTGACAAATGTTGTGTTTCAAATGTCGAAATTATCCACTTTTAACAAAAGAAATGGGCCTTTCTCTTGTTAAAAATGGATAATTTCTATTGTTCTACCTTGAAGTTCACAGATTCTTTCCTGTTTCCTTCATTCTGATTTTGAGCCTGTTTATTAAGCTTTAGATTTTAGTTATATTTTTCAGTCTTAACTTTCCATTTGGTTCCTTTTCATATCTTTTATTTCTTTAGTTTTTTTTTTATTTGTTTCAGCCAGGCTCATAATTGCTTATGGAAGCATTTTTATGATGGCTGCTATAAATGTTTGTGCAAGATCATTCTAATATTTCAGTTATCTTAATGTTTGCATGTATTTCTTTTTTATTCAAGTTTAGATTCCCTTGTTTATGTGATGTACTAGTGATGCTTCTATTTAAATCTGGACATTTTGAGTATTGTATCATGATATTTTATATTTTTATAAGGCTTCTGTTTTAGTTGACCCTCTCTGACATTACATAGGAAAGAGAAGAGGAGAAGGACAGTCCTGTTGCACTACTCCTACGTGGAGTATAAATCCAGATTCCCCACTGGGATTCTATTAACACCCAAAGGGGTGAGGATCTCCCTCATTACTGCTGGCAAGAGGTGGGAGCTCCCACTCCCTGAAAGGCCTCTGCTGATATTACCCTGACTGGGAAAGCTGGGAGCACCTTGTTCCTGTTTCTACTGACACCACTGGGGTAGGATGGGCAGGGATAAACAGTCTCAGTCTCTACTAGGTCTCCTTTGATACTACCTCTATGTGTCGGGGAAGAAAGCATCATTACTGCTAGGTAGAGATGGGGAAAAAAAAGTCTCCTCACTGATGCCGTGAATGGGGGGAATGTCTTCATCAACATCCAGAAGGAATCAAGTCCCAGTTTCCTACTTAGCTTGCTCTAACACCACCCCATAGCAGGAGCTTAGAGCACCTCACTACAGCATGACAAGGGTGAAAGTCTAGGCTCCCTACTCTACCTTTTCTGGTGTGGGCAGGAGTGGGACCACTGTTCTTTCTGTGGTTTTTGGCTGGAGCACAGCAGTTATTGTCTAAAGGATTTTGGTAATGCTAGGCTGCTTTTTTGTTTTTCCTTTGGCCTGAGACAGCAGACTTTTGGGGAGGCCTTTCTTGTCTGTATTCATTGGTGCTTCTGGATTGCCATCTTCTTTAGCTCCAAGTCTGGGATATGTGATGCAAAAAAAAAAAAAAAATCCATGAAACTTACCTCTGTTTTATTTCTTTGGTCACCAAAGTTTTAAGTGTCTGCCTCTTCTCTCTACTTTTCAGAGTCTTATATTTATATAGGTATATAAATTGTTTTTATATATAATATGGAGGGTTTTTAGTGTACTTAACATGAGTAGAGAAAAGTACATATTCTATTTTCCCCTAAGCAGAAGTAATGATCTCATTTTTTTACATGTAAATCACTTACTCTTTGGAATTCATCCTTCTAAGTAAACAATATGAGTCCAACTTTAGTTTATTCCAGATGGCCACCTAGTTATACAGAATTCATTTATGAGAAGTCTGTATTTTCCTCATTGGTTCAAGAAACTTTTTAATACTTATAGATTTCTATATTTGAATGTATTTCTGGAGTTTCTATTCATTTTCATTGAGCTATCTATTCATGCACTGGTACCATAATTTTAAATATTGGGTAATTATAATATTCATAATGTGTCTTGAATCTTATAGACAGCCTTCTTAATTTCTTTTTTATATGAACTTTAGAATCAACTTCGAAAAGTAAGTCAATAAAAGAGAGACAGGAACAAACAATAAGTTAAATTAAAATAAACTAGAAAGATGACACATTTAATCTAATTAATGATGATTAACATGATTGTCTAAAACTATCCAATTTGATAACCACTAGATACATGTGATTGTCAAATATTTCATAATTGATTGGTCTAAATCACTGAATTTTGAAGACCACACAAAAAATAATATAAAATATCTATCGATGATTTTATATTGATTACCTATGAAAATATTTTGTATGTTTTGGATTAAATAAAATATATACTTAAAGTTTGGCCAGGCGAGGTGGCTCACACCTGTAATCCCAGCACTCTGTGAGGCCAAGGCCAGCGGATCACCAGGTGAGGAGATAAGATCATCCCGGCCAACATGGTGAAACCCCGTGTCTACTAAAAACACAAAAAAATTAGCTGGGCACAGTGGAAGACACCTATAATCCCAGGTATTCGAGAGCCTGAGGCAGGAGAATAGCTTGAATCAGGGAGTTGGAGGTTGCAGTGAGCCGAGATCATGTCATTGCACTCCAGCCTGGAGACAGAGCAAGACTCCATCTCAAAAAAAAAAAAAAAAAAAAAAAAAAAAAAAATTCAACTTACCTTTCTTTTTACTTTTTTAAAGTGAATGCTCAAAATTTTAAAAGTGCATATGTGGTTCACATTATATATATATATGTGACAGCTCTGGTTTAAATATTCCAGTTCTATCTCAACTGTCAGATGGGATGGAAAGCAATAACTAGTTGTGTGCTGTGTACCAAAAGCCAACTTTGAATGTAAAGACATGGGATAAAAGATAAGATCTTTCTAAAAAATGTAAAAGAAATTGCTGATGCAAAAGTAATAGCAGATTTTTTCATTAAAAGTAATTACTTTTGTATCAACCTAATAGTAGACACAGTCTTAATCCAAGATATGAACCCAAAAATTGTATGTACTGTTTCTCTCTTTCCAGATGTCTTTAGACCATTCATGGCTTTAGATGTCTGAAATACAAAGTAACTTCCAAGTGCAAACATTACACTAAAGGTCAGCAAATGCAATACAACACACCAAGAGTCAGGGAGGTTTTGTAGTTGGCAAAATGTATTCTTTGGTATCTTCCCTATTCCCTGATGCTGTCTTCATGGCAGTGATATTGAAAATGCTTTTCATTTCATGAACGCTCTACTGCCAGCTTTTCTCCCTTTCTGCTCTCATGTAATTTTGAACCAAACCCAAATAAAAGATCTGTAGAAAAAGGTTTAAAGTAGTACCTATATCCAATGACATATTTTACTAAAGGAATTTAAAATGTGTGTTTAAAAAATAAACTTTAGTATCAAGTGAATAAGCCCAATTTTTTAATCACTAGAGATGGAAGTACTGACTCCTGGCAAGGCTGTACTTGGGAACAAGAGGGCTTCCCATGCTATTCAAATAAGACCATAGGGTTCAACTGATGAGAAAGTGAATGCCACGTCATTGTCATCAATAAATGCTTATCACCCAGCTCATAAAAGATTGTTTTACTAGACTCTGTTCTCTGGACTGCTCACAAGACATCTATAGCAGTTTTTTGAAGGACATTGAAAAACACAAGTATGTCCAGAGGAAGGTCATCAGGATCGTAGTGGGACAGGAAGTGATTTCCATCAAGGAATATGGAAAAAGTTGGGAGTGGTTAGCCTGGAAAAATCTCAGGAAAAAAATAATACTCCTCAAAAATGTAATGGATAATCACAGAAATGAGAACAGATTTACGTTGTTGTTTCAGAAAAGGCTGAAAAGAATAAGATGTTGAGGAGGCAGTTTAGAGCTGTCCATCAATGCAGTGAGGGAATGGAATGGGGTCTGCCTCACGGAAGCATTCAGATAGCGGTGAATGAAGGGGAATCTGTCAGGCAATATAAAGAAGTAACGTGTGACTTGGGGAAGTGTTTAACAAGACACCCTCTAAGCTTTCCTTCCACAGTTATAACCCTGTAAGTTCAAGTCCTGTACGTTAATTTTGCCCCTAGAAGCAGCCACATTTTATTGAGAAAAAAAAATCCATTTTTGACATTTATGCAAAATAAATTATTTTCAAACGCTACATGATACAGTTCTGCGTCACTTAACAACAGGGATACATTCTGAGAGATATGCCATTAGATGATTTTGTCATTGTGTAACCTCATCCACAGAGTGTACTTACACAAACCTAGATGGCACAGCCTGCTGTAGGCAATGGGGAATAGCCTGTTGCTCCTAGGCTGCAAACCTGCTCAGCATGTTACTGCATTGAATACTGTGGCCAACTGTAAGGCAATGGTACATATTTATGTATCTAAACATATCCAAGCATAGAAAAGGGACAGTGAAAATATGGCATTATAATCTTATTGGACCACTATTATATATATAGTCTATTGACTAAAACATCATTACGAGGCACATGACTGTATATAGAATGCATTTTTCCTATTTGTGTTTTAACATACTCACCCTCTTTATAGGGTAGTCAACTGAACCTCTGCATAGTAATAAAAGATCTTGTAATAAGTAATAAAACTTGTAGTTCATGCTTTTTTTGGGGTGTGATCTTCAAGTTATGCCAATAGTGTTATCTCAACATTTTAAAGTAGAAGTTATGCATATAATTCTATTTTTTAATAATCTCTTTTACTAGGAGGAAATCGATCCCTTCCTCTTCTGTGAAGCAGCATATGCAGGTAATTGTAATACCACTTCACTTCTGCCAGTAATATAGTAAACACCAGGGAGATGCCAAAATAATAGGAGTTAAGGCCACAGACAATTTTGACAACTTGTATCTGGCAATATATTCAGTATCACACCTATTACTGATCTGCTATATAACCTAGTTATAAGATAAAGTAGACAAAATGAGGTTATGTTATTAATTGCTGATTTTAAGTTAGTAAAGAAAATGCTGGCTATCACCATAGATGGTGGCTTTCCTCAGTAGTCTAGCAAACATTGTATATTTGACTGAATAGTATCAGGACAGGAAGACTTTCTCCTAATTTTTTTATACAATGTTTTCCATACACAAATGTTTTTTCTTCAGCCAGGCACATTGGCTCACATCTGTACTCATAACATTTTGGGAGGCCAGGATAGTGGATTACTTGAGTCAGCCTGGGCAACCTGGCAAAACCTTGTCTCCACACACACAAAAATAGAAAATTTAGCTGGGCATGGTGGCATGCAACTGTAGTCCTGGCTACTCAGGAGGCTGAGTGGGAGGATCACCTGAGCCTGGGGAGGTTGGGGCTGCAGAGAGCCATGATAGCACCCCTGCACTCCAGCCTGGGTGACAGAGCAAGAACCTGTCTCAAATTAAAATAATTAAAAATGCTTTCTTGGTTTGTATAGACCTTGAGGTAAAAATCTCCAAGGAAATCTGTGTTTAAATAAATAATACTCATATTGTTTAAAAATAGGTCTTCCAAATATGTAGCAAGTTGCTATATTTTAATTGCTTGCATTGTTCTTGCATCCTGAAGAATAAATGAGCTTTCCTCTATCTGGCAAGGAAAACATTGTATTGAAATAAAATGCAAATACAGAGTTCTGATTTCATCATGACGTTATAATCTCATTATGTCTGTGTGAATACATATTTACTCATCTGTCAATTTCACAATCTCTAGAAGCTGTTACTAAAACTTGCTCTCTTAGCTGTGGGCTGAGTCTTATCTTTTTAGCTGTAAGACACGTTATAAAACTCTGTGAATACATACAGTTTGTGGAAGACTCCTAACTGCTCCTTAAAATTTGATCTTCCTTTCTTCCATACTAATTCAGTTTAAGCTGAGCCAGGGTCGCCTAGCTAGAGACTGTGTTTCTCAGCTTCTCATAAGTGAATAACTCCCATAGAGCTGGCTTCTCACGAATGAATCTTGTAAGCAGGCAGTTTTCTCATGCCTGGCAATGAAGTAGAGAGGACTCAGAGGAAATGACATTTCTGTGTCTTTCTCTTGCTTGATAGATCTAGAGCATGTCTTTAGTTTCTTTTAAACTAGTGTTGTGAGATTACATGCTCAATTTTCCTAAACAATATTTTAGATTGCAAGATATGAATGAAAGTGATATAGGCTTCTTCTATATCACTTGCTTAAAAAAAAAATCATTGGCCCACCACACACCATGGGCTGACAGAGAACAAGGCAATGACTCAACTCTTCCACACAGATGAAGTTGATATCCTTGGGATGGTGAAGCAATAAAATGGAAGCAATGAACTGGGTCTCTGAGCAACCATGTGGAACAAAGTCACCCTAATAGCAAGGATCTCTGATGAACACTAGGGTTTAATATTTCCCAATCTTTTGTCTTTTCAAACAATAGAGTAGGCAGGAGCTTCACCTCTGCACAATGGCTACTGACGACTATCAACAGAAGATAGAGATGGAGTTCTCTTGTTTGGTCAACTATTAATATAATTCTCAGACGGGTGCAGTGGCTCACACCTGTAATCCCAGCACTTTGGGAGGCCGAGGCAGGTGGATCACGAGGTCAGATCAAGACCAGCCTGGCCAACACGGTGAAACCCCGTCTCTACTAAAAATACAAAAGTTAGCTGGGCATGGTGGCGGTGCTTGTAATCCCAGCTACTCAGGAGGCTGAGGCAGGAGAATCGCTTGAACCTGGGAGGCAGAGGTTGCAGTGAGCTAAGATCATGCTACTGCACTCCAGCCTGGGTGACAGAGTAAGACTCCATCTCAAAAAAAAGAAAAAAAAAATACAGTTCTCAGCCATGTGCTAAATGTAACCATAGTAGTTTACTTCAGCATTATTACTGAAATTAGGGCTACTCATGTGAATGATTTAGAATGTTAAGGTGCAGTCATTCTTTATTCAGCAGACTACTTGCAGAATCCAGAAACTTCGGGGAAAACAAGTGGCTTCATTTGCTCTATCATTATCTCCTACAAAGGCATATTGTTTTAAAAACTGCTATTCAAAAACATAATTAAAAGAATGTTGAAGTCAGAAATCAGAATCCCTGAATAAAAGATCCCATTTTTGCTAGTTGGTCAACTATGGACATATTGACTAGTCTTTCTGAGCTCTGAAGTCTTCATGGGTATATAAGGACCCCTACCTCTTCACAGACTTTAGATGCTCACCTGAGATAATTTGATCATAAATACATTTCCCCGGAAGATAAAGCAACTTATTGCAGTGCATACACAAGGAACAGAGTGGAGTTGGGGCGATGTCTTATCCATGAGGGAGGGGTATTTTGACATTGTTCAGAATTGCTAATGCAGTGTGATAATAAAAAACAAACTGCCTTTTAATCGGTTTTATTATTGTTTTTAAATTCTCTGCACTTGATTATCTCCCTACTGCCTGGACCAGGGAGTTTCACTCCCAATTCTCCAACTATCCCATGCCACTGACATACCTGATTGGATTTTGCACAACTGTTTTTCGGAGTAGCTCAAACCTCTGAAAAGCTGGGATTCGACTTTTAGTGGCATTTGATAAAGCAAATTAAATGAAAATAGCGATGAAATCAATGATTCTCTGCATATCCCTGTAGCAGGCATTGTCAGTGGCATGCCAACATATCCTTAGCCATTTACCATTTCCCTACATGCCAGCCCAACTTTCAGTTGCCCTTTATTCTCCCAGCCCCAGAAGTGGTAGCTGCTTCCTGCAGTGACTATTTTTGCATTACCTTTTCAGTCCTCTAATATCTGTTTAATCGATTCCTCATGTTAAATTATTTTTGTTCAAATAACTGGTGCCATTTCTGTTTTCCTGAGTGGACCTTGATTGATACAGCATCAAAACTGTGAATCAAAAAAAAAAAGTAAGTCATTCAAAAGACAGACTTTCATCTTCATGTTTAAAGGGAAAGATGTATCATTGTCTCCCACAAATGCATATTTTTTAAAAATTATTTTTCAAAAACTTATAAAGAATATTGAACTCAGAAATCAGACTTCTTGAAAAAAATATCTCATTTTTATTAGTTGGTCAATCATGGACATATCAACTAGTCCTCTGGGCTCTAGAGTCCTAGCGGGGATGTAAGGACCCCTACCTTTTCAGAGATTTGAGATGCTCACTTGAGATAACATGTTAAATTGCTTTGTAAACTATGATTTATTTTGATACAGAAGTTACTCATTATTTGTTAATAGTTACACCTCTGAGAATTAAGAATACACAGCTTAAAAGTCTAAAGATTATTTTAAAGTTTTATATTAATTTATGTAAAGAATTGATTTTTTGAAGGCTGTTTAGACATAGCAAAGCACTTACTTCTTACCATTTTCTTTTTTATTTGTACAGAGGACTCTGTCAATTCACTGTCAATAAGATGTTTGCTTCTGTATGTTTACTAGAGGTGAGTGGAGAATTGCTTTGAGCCACCAAAAGACAGCAAATCAATTCTGATTAAACGCTTTACTAGAAAATAAAAGCATGTGAAAATAACGTTTTTGACTCTGGTTTATTTTCCTCTTGTCAGTGATATTTTTGATGATTTTTCTACCATTGAAAAAACATACTATGTTAGGTCGTTAAATCCTATAACTAACCACTTTAATGTGTTTCATTTCTGAAAATAAGGACTTCTATGAGTCATACCTATGATTGCAGAAGAAAACTGCATCTTGAGATTAAAAATATAAAAAATAACCAATGGGCATTATCACATGGATGCGTCACCAGCTGAAACTCAGCATGTTTCAAAAACTCGTTATTTCTCCCCTCATAAATAGCCAAGATAGTGCTATTTCTGTCTCCCAATCATTTGCATTACAAATTCAGTCTCAAGTCTCTATCATTTCTGAATTTGAATCATACAAATTCAAATTCACTCAAGTCTCTATCATTTCTGGGAACTTTTGGTGCAGTTAAGTTGCTAAACTCAATTGCTTTTCATTTTTTCAACATCTGCCTCATATATTCCTCCTTCCTTCCTTTATATTTCCACGGCCCAACCCTTGCCCTGGCCTGGATCTCAAAGCTTTGAAATAAATTAAACTTTGCTGACACTACTTGATATGGTTTGGCTCTGTGTCCCCATCCAAATCTCATCTTGAATTGTACTCCCATAATTCCCATGTGTTGTGGGAGGGAACTGATGGGATATAGCAGAATCATGTGGGCAGTTTCTCCCATACTGTACCCGTGGTCTCACAAGATCTGATATGGTTTCTCCCATACTGTACCTGAATAAGTCTCACAAGAGCTGATGGTTTTATAAGAGGAAATCCCTTTTGCTTGACTTTCATTCTGTCTTGCTGCCACCATGTAAGATGTGCCTTTCACCTTCTGCCGTGATTGTGAGGACTCCCCAGCCACGTGGAACTGTGAGTTCATTAAAGCTATTTTTCTTCCCAGTCTTGTGTATGCCTTTATCAGCAGTGTGAAAACTGACTAACACAGTAAATTGGTATCAGTAGAGTGGGGCACTGCTGAAAAGATACCTGAAAATGTGGAAGCGTCTTTGGAACTGGGTAACAGGCAGAGGTTGGAACAGTTTGGAGGGCTCAGAAGATAGGAAAATGTGGAAAAGTTCTGAACTCCGTAGAAACTTGTTGAATGGCTTTGACAAAAATGCTGATAATGATATGGACAATGAAATGCAGGCTCAGGTGTCTCAGATACAGATGAGGATCTTGTTGGGAACTGAAACAAAGGTGACCAGTTACGTTTTAGCAAAGAGACTGATGGCATTTTGCCCCTGCCCTAGAGATTTGTGGAACTTTGAGAGAGATGATTTAGGACATCCGGAGAAGAAATTTCTAAGCAGCAAAACATTCAAGGGGTGACTTAGGTGCTGTTAAAGGCATTCAGTTTTTGTTGTTGTTTCCTTCTTTGAGATGGAGTCTCACTCTGTCATCCAGGCTGGAGTGCAGTGTGTGATCTCAGCTCACTGCAACCTCCACCTCCTGGGTTCATGTGATTCTCCTGCCTCAGCCTCTCAAGCAGCTGGGACTACAGGCGTGCATCACCATGCCCAGCTAATTTTTGTATTTTTAGTTGAAACAGTGTTTCACCAAACAGGCTAATCTCAAACTCCTGAGTGATCCACCTGCCTCAGCCTCCCAAAGTGCTGGGATTACAGGTGTAAGCCACCACACCTGGCCTGCATTCAGTTTTAATAGAAAAACAGAGCATAAAAATTCAGAAAATTTGCAGCCTGACAATGTGATAGAAAAGAAAATCCCGTTTTCTGAGGAGAAATTCAAGCAGGCTGCAGAAATTTGCATAAGTAACAAGCAGTCAAATGTTAACCCCAAGACAATGGGAAAATGTCTCCACAGCACGTCAGAAATCTTTGTGGCAGCACCTCCCATCACAAACCCAGAGGCGTAGGAGGAAAAAGTGGTTTTGTGGGCCAGGCCCAGGGTCCCTCTGCTGTGTGCAGTCTAGGGACTTTGGGCCCTGCATTTCAGCTGCTCCAATCATGGCTAAAAGGAGTCAAGGTACAGCTCAGGCCATGACTTCAGAGGGTGCAAGTCCTGAGCCTTGGCAGCTTCCACATGGTGTTGAGCCTACAGGTGCACAGAAGTCAAGAAATAAGGTTTGGAAACCTCCACCTAGATTTCAGAGGATGTATGTAAATGCTGGATATCCAGGCAGAAGTTTATTGCAGGGGTGGGGCACTCATAGAAAATCTCTGCTAGGGCAGTGTGGAGGGGAAATGTGGGGTAGTACCCCCACACAGAGTCCCCATTGGGGTACTGCCTAGTGGAGCTGTGAGAAGAGGGCACTGTCCCCCAGACCCCAAAATGTTAGATCCACCAACAGCTTGCACCGTGTGCCTGGAAAAGCTGCAGACAAAGCTAGCCATAAAAGCAGACAGGAGTAGGGACTGTACCCTGGAAAGCCAGAGAGGCACAGCTGCCCAAGACCATGGGAACCCACCTCTTGCATCAGCATGACCTTGATGTGAGACATAGAGTCAAAGGAGATCATTCTTGAATTCTAAAATTTGACTGCCCTGCTGGATTTTGGACTTGGCAAGGGGCCTATAGTCCCTTTGTTTTAGCCAATATCTCCCATTTGGAATGGCTATATTTACCCAATGCTTGTGTCTGCCTTGTATCTAGGAAGTTACTAACTTGCTTTTGATTTTACAGTCTCATAGGAAAAAGGGACTTGCCTTGTCTCAGATGAGACTGGACTGTGGACTTTTGAGTTAATGCTGAAATGAGTTAAGACTTTAGGGGACTGCTAGGAAGGCATGATTTGGTTTTGAAATGTGAGGACATGAGATTTTGGAGGGAGCCAGTGACAGAATGATATGGTTTGACTCTGTGTCTCCACCCAAATCTCATCTTAACTTGTATTCCCATAATTCCTATGTGTAGTGGGACGGACCTTGTGGGAGATAATTCAATCATAGAGGTGGTTTCTCCCATACTGTTCTCCTGGTAGTGAATAAGTTCATAAGATCTCATGATTTTATAAGGGGAAACCCCTTTTGCTTGACTTTGATTCTGTCTTGCTGCTATTACGTAAGAAATGCCTTTTATCTTCCACCACGATCCAGCCATGTGAAACTGTGAGTCCATTAAACCTATTTTTCTTTCCAGTCTTGGGTATGTCTTTATCAGCAGTGTGAAAACTGACTAATACACTACTAATAGTAGGAACTTTGGAATTCCCAAAGTCTGTGAGCAATCACTTAATTCCCTGAGTTTCTGAAAATCACTTGAAAAGCCTAATGCTTGTGAGACACCACTTGCTTTGTATAAAATGTAACTGCATTTTGGGACTTCTGCTTGCTTTTCTGTTTGTCTAGCTGAAAGAAGTTAAAGGACTCATCCTTATGAAAACATAAAATTTTCAAATTTTACAAATATTTTGGTGACCTCACCCCCTTTACCCTGTAATGCTGCAGTTCTCCCAACTCTGAAGCTGAGTTTAGCCACGTGACTTGTTTTCACTAATGAGACAGTAGCAAATTCAGTGCAAGCAGAAGTGTAAAAAGGTGCTTTCATGTGTCTCCTTGCTCTCTTAGATGCATTATCCTTTCATGAGCACAAGCTTAAGCTAGCTTAGTAGGAAATGAGAGGCTGTGGAGAACAGGTGAAGTGCCCTAGCTAGCAGCCAGTCAACTTTCGGAATCAGAGTCACTTAGCTGACCTCAAGTTAACCACAGATGCATGAAGGAGCCCAACAAAAACTCGAAGAACCATCCAATTGAGTCTAGCCTAAACTGTTGTTCCACAGAATCATAAACTAAATATAGTTATTATATGAAACCAGTAAGTTTGGAATGGTTTGTTATGCAGAAATTGCTAACTGGTCCACCACACCAACTAAGCATTCACTTTCTTTTAGGAAAGAAGAAAAATCATGGTATCAATAAAGGATGCTGTGGTTTAAAAGAATCACAAAGGGTAAATCCTTTTAAAAGACATTTAACAAAGAAAGGTGAAAAATCTTAGAAAACATTTGAGATTTTTTTTATCTTTCAAGTTAAAATAATTAATCATAAATAAAAAATAATCCATAATTAAAAGAACATGGAAAGCACAATTTTAAAAAAAACTCGTTTAAGACATAACAGATTCGATACTGAAAAAAAAAATTTTTTTTGAATGAGAAAGTGTCCTTCCAGAAATAGAGTAAAAGTAGGAAAAGATAGAAAAGGAAGCTCAATTTAAGATATCCAAATGACAGATCATAAAACTTCCAAAGATGACAAATACCAAATTTAGAAACAATAACCCCCCAAAAATAGAAGGATGCTTTCCTGATCTAAATAAGTAAAACGTGAATCTAAAAATGGAGACCATGCTTCATGTTATGATTAAAAAAATTTCACAGAAGACATATTCTGCTAGAATTTTTCGAGATTAAAAGATTCTAAAAGCAATCAGAAGAAAATGATCAAGTTACCTACAAAGAGAAACACATCAGGTTGGCCCCAAAGTGCTTTTCAAAATTGATAAATGCTAGAACACAATGGTGCAACACCTGAAGCTCCTAGTAGAAAAAAAACGTGACTGAAATGTGTGAATGAAGACCAAAGAAAGTCATAAGCAGATGTTTAACAGCAGGAAAAAAAAAAAATTTAAAGAACAATGAAAGAGCTTGATAATGAAAAACGAAAGCGACTAGAAAGGATTAGCAGAGAAATTTGAAACCAGGTAGAGATATAAAGGTAGATATAGCAGTTATTTTAAATACTCATATAATTGGTTTCACATAACTTGTTTTAAATTTGATGGGTTTACCTACATTTTCAAGTTAGTAGGGTGTTTATTATTTCAGATAATAAGGCTCAGTAAGGGTGAACAGGGAAGGAAAGGGAAGTTATTTGCTACAAAAGGTATTCAATTATATTTATATTAGGTAGACTTCTTCAGAAAAACAGAACCAGTAAAAATACTAATACACACATTCATATGTTTAAATATGTGTAGATATGTAAGAAGAAATTGGATCATGCAAATATGGAGGCTGAGAAGTCCCAGGAGCTGCTATCGGGGAGCAGGAAAGCTACAGAGCTGATGCTGTGAATTCCAGTGAGTCTGAAAGCATGAGAAGTAGGCAGAATCATCAGTTTCTGATGTTATCTTGAGCACTGAATCAACTCCGGACTACTCGCCCCTTGACTTTTATAAAGTGGAAAAAAAAATATCTTCTTCGTCATAGAGATTTCTATTAAAGTTGAATGCAATGCAAACTGATATTCTACAACAACTAAATTTACATACTATTGATATAAGAAAAGACATACAGATGTATTGGGCAGAAGGAGAATCCAGAAATGTCATACAACCTAATATAATAATAAGCAAAGTATGATAAATTACTCAGAGGTGGATGAACTGCATAAATTATTTCCTATAAGTAAAAATGGAGCTTTACATAACACATTAAATTCCAGGCAGATCAACAGATATATAAAATATAAAACTATAAACAAAAATATATTTTTCAAGCAAATGCATTTTATTTTTTATATTAAATATATTTAAAATATATTCTTTATATTTTAATCTAACTTCAGAATGGAGAAAGAACTTTCCAAGTATAAAATCATCGAAATAAATCCTAAGGAAAACAATAGATTCATTTGATTTCATGAATATAGATATTTTGTAGGCACACACAAACATAAGTTTAAAAGTCAATTAAGATATTAGAAAAATATTTACTTTAAATGTGATAAGCAAAGGCTGTTTTCCTTAACATATGAATATTTACACATTAGAAACAAAAATGATAAGCAAAAATGAACAGAAGATATTTCCAGGGCAATTCAGGGAGAAAAAAGTGCAAATGGCCAGGCTGGACATGGTGGCTTATGCCTATAATCCCAGCACTTTGGGATGCCAAGGTGGGTGGATCACTTGGGGTCAGGAGTTCAAGACCAGCCTGGTTAACATGGTGAAACCCCTTCTCTACTAAAAATACAAAAAATTAGCCAGGCATGGTGGCACACACCTAAGGTCCCAGCTACTCAGGAGGCTAAGGCAGGAGAATCGTTTAAACCTGGGAGGCAGAGGTTGCAGTGAGCCAAGTTCGTGCCACTGCACTCAGCCTGGGTGACAGCGTGAGACTCTGTCTCAAAAAAAAAAAAAAATGCAAATGGCCAATAAGTATAAAACATATTGGAACTCACTAATAAAGACCTTTAAGATAAAACAAAATACTGATCTCAATATTTTGAGTTTAGCTTATCAAATGGACCATAATAACCAGAAATAGGAATCAAAATCTATGTACATATATGTTCATTGGACTGCTACCTCAGCCGAGTTATTAACATTGCGGTAGTATAAGCAGTTGCATTTAACATAAATTTGAATCACAAATTATTGCTTCTAATGCTTTAAAATGATTCTAGGTGCATAGTTCAGACAAAAATTATTTTGTATGCAGAAGATTGCCTGTCATGCATTTGGTTGGTCACACACTAGGCAATGACATTAAATGCTATAGAAATTGATCTCAGTTTTAGAATTTTCAAAGCTAGGGGAGGTAGCATGACCAATTCAAGAGTAGTGAAGGACTTTCACACAGCCTTCAAGTCTATTTTCAGAAGCTCTGGCTGATGACCAAGAGAAAGTATGTATTCCAGATAAGAAAAAACTTGGAACAAGTTTAACCAACTGGGAAATGCAGAAAAACCCTGATTTTTTTTCAGTGTACCTCAAAATTATACTTTCATTTCTATAACAAATGAAGAAGTAATGATCACAGGTCTGGATTATGAAAAGCATCACATCACTTAATAGCTGGTGATAGCTATTGATGGCTCAAAGCAATTTATGATGTTATTTGGACTAAATAAAACAGAAGATTTAAAATAATGCATTATGTATTATATTTTAAAAACTTGTTTTCAGTAAAATGTTGTTAAGTTAATTATGTATCTAAAAACTGAAAGCTTCCAAGATCAAGGCAAGACGATACATACACACGTGGGCTCCTGGAGGCACACACAACGAAACCCTAAATATAGTCATCCCTGCGTTATGGAATTATGACCACTTTGGATTTTCTTTTTTCTACTTTTCTATCTTTCTCAATTTTCCACAATGAGCTTTTTTCTTTTATAAAACCAGGATTAAGAAAAATGTTTGTATAGTGATTAAATGTCCTCTTTCACTTAGTCTGGGTGTAGGAAATTCCCCATTGACATGCAGTATAGTTTTGCACCTTACTTAGTTTTCAAGGTTGAGTCTACCTCTAAAAGGATGAGAAACCTAAACTGTTTTTCCTGCTGTCACACAGCCAACAATGAATACTTCACTTCTGGTCACCAAAGTGTGTGGGGATTTCTCTCCACCAGCAGCCAATCAATTCTGCAGTGAACACCAGCTAGGTATTCTCTAACTCAACTCACTTCTGTCACTATCTAATAGCATCAGATACCAAGTAGTATGTTGTCACATATACTCCTGACTGACCAGCTATAAATTAGGAGTTCTCACGATGGACCCCCCCCCCCCCGCCTCCTTGGGCTTCATTAATTGGCTAGACTGGCTTACAGAACTCAGGGAAACACTTTACTTTCAGGTATCATTTATTATAAATGATATTACAAAGGATACGGATGACTAGCTGGATGAAGAGATGCACAGGTAGGGATGTGGAGCTTCCACACCCTCTCTGGGCACGCAACTCTCCAGAAACCACAACGTGTTCAGTTTTCTGGAAGCTCCCAGAATCCTTTCCCTTTTAGGTTTTGATGGAGGCTTCATTACACAGGCATAACTGACTCCTTATTTCACTGGCCTTGGATGATCAACTATACCTTCAGCCCTTCTCCCCTCCCTGGAGATTGGGGGCTGGAGCTTGATAAAAGAAAAACTTCAACTGAATTAAATTTAAAGGAGTGTAATTGTACAACGAACAATTGGTGAATCGGCTCATTTCTAGTTCAGAGCTATTATGAATAAGGCTGCAATATACATTTCCAAGTTAGCCTACTTGCCGCTGTTGAATTTCTAATGTGCTCAATGTAACAACTCCTTTCATTCAGCTCTAAAGGATTCTTTGTCTTCAAAAAATGCAATAAAGATTTTCAAAATAGCTTAGCATTGGCCTTAATTTTTAAATGCTGCTACTATAAATTTCAAAAGTAAGACTTAGTGACTATTAACAGTGGAAAATGATTCATAAAAAAGAGTATTATTTACTCAATAAGCATTATCAATAACAATCTGAAGGGAAGTCTTCATGGTCTATTACATATATTATATATTTATGTACATTATATTGTATTTACATTTATGTATATTATATATTTATAATTAAATTAAGTATATAATATATGCAACATATTATAACATGAAGACTTCCCTTCAGATTGTTTTTGATAATGGTTATTGAGTAAATATGTACATATATATAATATACATAAATATAAATGTATATTATATATACATAAGTCTGCTCTTTATCCTACCAGGGATAGGGGCCCTGCCCAGTCCATCATTGTAGGAATAAAACAAAGCATCCTGTGTATCATCTTTATAAATATACAAAGCTGTAGATAAAGATGCAGATAGCTAATATAGTAGGTAACAGTATCAAAATGGCAACAATATGTATAACAGTAGGAGAAATTTTGCCAGAGAGTTTGCAGAGGTGATTCCAGAATCAGGGAAAAACTGAAACTTAATCAATAGTTCCCAAACTGGACCACACATTGAAATGACCTGGTAGGAGACATAACCAGAAGGAAATAGAGAAATGTGATGAAAATGATGCTTTTTAAAATTAGAAATTACTATGCCCCTCTATGAGTATGGGTATTATGATTCAGTAGATTAAGGTGGGGCTAAGAATTAACATTTTTAAGATGTATCTCTGACAATTCTGACACATTTGTTTGGATGAGAATTTAAGACCTAATTTAAAATAAGGATTGAATGAGCTCTAAGACTTTTCTGAGGTGAAGATGCTATGTTCCTACTAATACTTTGAATGCCTTCCGGTATCCTTGAATTACACTGAAGCCAGATGCCTTCTTAGCGATGCCAAATGGAATTTACAATGATGTGATAATACTTCTCTCAAATGACAAGGGACACACCATAAAGAGCACAGGTAAAGAAGTGGACGAGAGGAGATGCAAGGATAAAGGAATTAAGACCAAGAAGGGATGATGACAAAATCATTTCCAGGAGTCTGGCTGCTGATTTTATAAATTCTCAAACTTTCTAGATGCTTAAAATGTGAATGAGTTTTCTGTCATTATCTGAAAAACGGACTGGCATTTCTCTTGTGTTAAATGGATGTAAATGAAGTGAAATATAGATTCTGCACTAGCAGTCTAAGCTTTAAAAATATAATTGCTCCCAAATTGAGATGCATTATCAATTTCTAGTTTAATATTGGTTCAGAATTAAAGAGCATTAATTAGCGTGCTTGGCACAGGCAGAAGTGTAGAGCAAGAGGAATGGGTTTTTACAAAAAGAGAATCAAAAATAACCCACTATCAGATGGGTTTGGTGCTAGGTATTTTACTTACCTTGTCTCTATTCTTCATATTAGTCCTGCAGATTAGGTGTGGACTATGATATCTCAATAGAGACATGTACTAAAAAGAAACCAAGAAATAGGATTTTAGACCTAGCTGTGCCACTAATTGGGTGATCTCTGTCTTGTAACTACTTAACTCTCTCAATTTAAGGTCTGAAAAATGAAGAGTAACTTTGAGCTTTTATAACAGTGTATTAGTGAGGATCCCCTGTACTACACAGCTGTAACAAATAGCCCCATTAACTCAGTGCCTTACATAGTAACAGGTTTTCCACATCCAAAGTCCACAGTAACCTGGCCCACTTTCCAGATCAGATTTCCTCCATGCAGTGATTCAGTCATCCAAGCAGCTTAGAACCCCGAGTTTCACCATTTCACAGGAGGAAGAGAGACCCCGACAATCTCCAAGGCTTTCCACTGCCTTAAAAATGACACTTCATGTCTTCTCGCTTGTCATTGAGCAGAACAGTCACAGGACCCCATCTGGCTGGAAAATGAAGACTCCTATATGTCTAAAAAGGAAAGAAAAAGTGGGTTTTGGAAAGGTGTAGTAGGGTCTACCATAAATCGTCCCTTCTCTTTAAGTGCATGAGTACATAAAGCCTTCAGGATACCTGGTTAAGACAGGTTGGATTCAATGTTTTATAAATGGATAGGGAAAAAAAACCTCAATAATTACCTAGGATCTTGCTATTAATCACCTCGTTTTATTTTGTGTATTATTATTATTACAACAAGCAACCTTTAGATATTATGATGAGACATTAAAAATCTTAACTAAAATAGTAATCATAACAGCAACATTTATGGGAGCTTACGTTGTCTAGACATTGGCGCTAAGTGCTTTAATGAACTAAACTACTTCAATCTCACAGCTCTATGACATAGGTATTTTTGTAATCCTCATTTCACAGCTTCAAAACAAAAATAAAATAACGTATCCATATTTAAATCAATAGTAAATGCCAGAGCCAGACTCAAACTATCTATGCCTGACCTCGAAGCTCATGTTCATAGCCAAGTCATAGTTCACTTTGGTTTGGTTAACAAATAAGGAAGCTAAAGCTCAGAGAAATGCGTGCTCTGATTAGTGTCATCTTGAAGGCTGAAGCATCAACCTTATCTTGAAGGTCGTGAACTATAACACATGTATCCTTTGGAGTTGGAATATTTACTCTGCATTTCTTCTGTGGCTCAACTGCTTATGATAAAACAAGGTGACTCCGAGAATAGATCCAAATACTGAAGTTTGTCTGTTACATTCACTTACATTCAACACCCTGGCCATGCCTCTTAGACCTACAGTATTTCCCAGATTTCTTTTCTTTGGGTTTATTTTCCTTAGCCATAAGGCACATCTCTTTTGACTACAGCACAAAAGAATCTTGGAGTACAAATCTCCTATTTTAAAAAAATATTTTTAAAACTCTGCTCTTGTTCAAATCATTTCTCCTTGAGGAGCAATTGTATCATCAGCCAATAAATGTTGGTTGAAATAAATGTATTGAACTATTAAATTGGAATTCAGTTCAATGCATTAATAAAGAACTTCTTTTGTGTCAGGAGTGAGACATTGTTAAAAAGTTATTCTATGTACATATTCTTCGATTATTCAAGAATAGCTGCAGTTAAACAAAAGAGGGTGAGAGACTTAAATTGCTATTTAAGCAATTTAGGATTGAATGAGCTCAAAGGTCCTTTAGAGCTCATCCAATTGCCATAAGAGTTGTGCTCTAAGAAGAGACAGTCCCTTTTGTTTCTGTCTTTCAGAACATCTTTTCTTTCAATAAAATCTCATGTTTCCCTTTGCTTACGTTAAGAAACTAAAAATTTTCCTAGGGCCTCTTGAATACCGTATAAGATTTATAAGAAAAACTAAATTATATTTAAAACTATAAGGATATATGTTTCTCTCTTTTCCTTCCTTTCTCTTTTCTCCTCCTCCTCCTTTTACTACTACTCCTTCTTTTCTTTCTATTTATCTTTCTCCCTCCACCTTTCTTCCTGAAATTTATGCTTATCCTTATATTAACTACTAAATGAAGTATGGGAGTCACCCATCTGTCTTTGGTGATAGATGGGGAAAGTCCAACACAGTAACACAAAATATAAAAAACATGTAAATTGTATCTGGAATGTTTCTGAATGGTAAAATAGTTTTGAGCAGTGATTTAAAAGCTAATCAAGATGTTAATTTTAACCAGGCCCTCTATGTTTAAACACTTGGGAAAGAAGGCAAATTAAAAATAAAAATAGGAGAATTAAAAGAAAATATGAAGAGGAAAAAAATCAAAACAGAAAGAGGAAATAGGATGTAAGAAGCAATGGAAAGCATGATCGATTTATGGGTAACTATAAATAAACTCTAAGAATAATTATAGTAATGACAAATAGTTGTTATAAGCAAGATAGGATTAAAATACAGAGCACCAGTAATGTGAGAAAATATCTGAGTTAAAATGGTCAGAGATTCTTATATTGCGAAAGAGAAGGCAGAGATGTTGATTAACTGAGACTATGTCAAGTAAGTGGGAATCACTAAGAGACTAGAAGTAAAAGGTAGTGGAAATTAAAAAGAAGAAAACGCCATCAATTCAACAGAAGTCAAAAGAGGAGGAAAAGAAGCATAGTAAATAGAAAGAACAAAATAAGACTGATAAAATAAATTCAAGTATCCTAACAATGATTTTGTTATTTAATGAAACTCCTTATAGAAGATGAAGACTCTCCAATTAGATTATTTGCAATAAAGCAATTTCCTGTTTATCAAAATTATAGTGGAGATATGATGTCCCAAAAAAAGATTAAAAGCAATGGGTTAAACACGGTGACTTCAATACACAAGTTTGCCTCTTTTTCCTACAGTGCCACTTTTAAACAAGAGAGAACTTTAAAAAGTCGTAGACAGGAAAATAGATGACAGCAATAAAAATTTGCTTACTGTAAGATAGATGAATATTAATTGATCTTACAGATGGGAAAATTTTGAAAACTAACACAGCACTGGAGAAATCCTGGCGAAGCCCAGAAGCAAACCGAGTCATTCTGCAGAACCCTAGATTCAGAGGAAGTAGAAGTGATACAGTAGTTAAAAAGAAATTATTTAGGCAGTTGGTGAGGGTAAGAGAGTCTTCGGTAAGGCTTCCCTTTTAACAAAAAGCAGCCCCCAAATAGTTTCTTTTCTAACAAAGAGCAGCCTGTAAAATCAGGCTGCAGACATAAATAAACAAGCTGGAAGCTTGCATGGGTAAATGTCAGCAGCTCTGCCAATTGGAAAACGCCACCTGGCAGCCAGGCATGTTCAACATGGAGGTTCCCTCTTCCCTTTTCTTTGACAACACATGTGCAGTACAAATGGAGGCAGCCAGGTAGAGACCCGATCTGCATAACAAAAGATTAGGGTGGGATGATCAGCCTTTTCTCGGCTATGTAAATAGAACACCTGGTCCAACCAATCCTTTGGGCCCTATGTAAATCAGACACTGCCTCTTCAAGCTCATCTATAAACCCCCTCCCCCACCGTGCATTTCACCTCAGAACCAAAGACCCACTGGAGAGCGCCTCTCTCTGTGCAGGAGAGAGCTATTCTCTTTCTTTCACTCATTAAACCTTTGCTTTTAAACTCACTTCTTGTGTGTCTGCGTCCTCGATTTCCTTGGCGTGAGATGATGAACCTTGGGTATTTACCCCAGACAAGGACACCACTTCAGAAGCACCAGTCACCTCTGAAAATGCTAAAAACAGAGAATTGCTTGAAAATCTGTAACAGAAGCAGTTAAACTTCTAGATCCCTCCTTCCTCTCTGTCAGCTATGTAACTACCCTGCCCCCACCTGGCAGAAGGCTGGTGGAGACTGAATCAGAGGTGCACTGGTCCTGAGTACCCTCAGGCAAAAGTTTACATACAAGAAAGGAGACCCTTAGCTCCCTCACTCCCAGCCCCACTCCCAGGAAGGAAATTAAAGAGCGACTGTCCGGTGAAGTTTACCAAGAAAAGAGATCTGCTAATAACCGATACTTCAGACACTGGACCCAAGGTTCCCCTTTCTGCCTGTCACTCTCAATGAGCCCTGCCCATAGCAAGGGACCTAATCAGTGTTTTAGAGTGATAGTCTTGGAATTGAATGGATGACTAAAAACACCAGACATTTGTAAAACACCACTAATATGGAAGACAGAGACCAAACGGAAGGAAGGAAAGTGGGAGGAGGGGAGGGAGGGATGGAGGGAAATAGGGAGCCAAGAATGGTGGCTCACCTCCATAATCCCAACACTTTCGGAGGCTGAGGTTGGAGGACTGCTTGAGACCAAGAGTCTGAGACCAGCCTGGACAACATAGCAAGACTCAATGTCTACAAAAAAAAAAAAATTCAGCCAGTCCTGGTGGTACATGCCTATAGTCCCAGTGAGTTTGGGAGGCTGAGGCATGAAGATCACCTGAGCCCAGGAGTTCAAGGCTATAGTGAGCTATGATCATGTCCCTGCACTCCAGCCTGGGTGACAGAACAAGACCCTGAGAAAAGAAAGAAAGAAGGAAAGAAAAGAAAAAAAGAAAGAAAGAGAGAGAGAAGGAAACCCCAGGAAAAAAGGAAGGCAGGGAGGAATCTTTGAGGAAACATACAATGTGACTAAAGAAAAGAAACTTTGACAAGAGATCTTGGATGTTATATCTACGTAAAGTTTCCTAGGGCTGCCATAACAAATTACCACAAATTAGGAGGCTAAAGCAATCAAAATTTATTTTCTCATAGTTTTGGGAGCTAGAATTGGAATATGAGGTGTCAGCCAGGCCATATTCTGAGACTCTGAGCAGAGCCTTCCCTATCTCCTCCTTCCTGCTGGTGGTGGCCCTCAATCTTTGGCATTTATGAGCTTGCAGCTGCATCACTCCAATCTCTGCCTTTGACATTACATGTTATTCTCCCTCTGTGTCTCTGTCTTCTTCCTATAAGGACACCAGTCATATTGGATTAGACCCTACTCTATTACCTCATCTTAACTCAATTCTATCTACAAAGACTCTGTTCCCAAATAAAGTCATCATCTGAGGCACTGGGGGGTAAGGACTTCAACATACCTTTTTAAAGGGACACAATGCAACTCATAACAATGTATGACAGCAGGGAAAAAGTCAGTAGAAGATTTGAATTACAAAGATTTCCTGGGAAGAAAATCTCCCAAAAAGTGGAACAAAGGTAGAACAAAGAGCAAAGAGATGAAAATTAGGAGAAAAAAATATAATTTAGAGGACAAGTCCAGACCATCTAACATTTAAATAGTAAGAGTTCCAAGAGAAAAATAAAAAAAACACATGTAAGGGAATTACTATAGGAATAATTCACTGAATGACCCACACACAGAATGAAACATAGTTGCTGATGGTTATAATATAGTTGACCAATAGGTAATCCAGAGGCGGGGGAAACAGGTAATATACAAGGATTGTTACAAAGAATGGTATAAGAATTCTCAATGGCAGCATTAGAATCTAAAAGACAAAGAACACAAACCCTAGCATTTTGAAGGAAACTGATTTTGAAAGTATGGTATTCAACCAATCTCTCAGGTCAGTCAGGTGTTAGCATATTGTAAAGACAGTTCAGACATGGAAGGCCTCAAAGTGTCTCTCCCATAGACCATTTACCAGCCTTTCAGCGTGTCCTGTAAGATGTAAATCAACTGCAAGAATCAAGGGGTTTCCCAGATGAGAACTGCAGAAAACAGATGTACAAGAAGTGCAGAGAATAACGTGTCTACATCAGGTCAAGAGAACTGAGGGCTCAAGTATGGGTGTCTCTAAGAAAATGAGTCTGAGGATTACTTTATATGTTTGACTGTTTGGGGAAGAGAGTTAAACTTCTGGTAGAGAGTCCAGGATCAATTAGCGATGATATTTAGTCACCTGAGCAGACCCCCCGCAAAAAAGGAGGCAATAATCAACCCAAGCAAAAGAAAATTGTTCCATGTAATAAGAAATATATCATAGTGCACTACTTGGTTCCACTGAGAGTAATTTTTACACATGGATAATAAGGCTATGTTGAACTGATTTCATTTGGTTAGTCATAAGATAACTTACTGAACATTTACATCAAGTAACACATCAGATTGGCATCAGGTGCCCATCTAGGCACCAAACATACATCAATAAGACAACTAACTTAACTAATGAGGTGAATATATTCTTACTACCAAAAATTTTTTTAAATGATAGTAAAATCTTTCAGGAAATCCTATCAGCTGTTTTTAAAATACATGCTGGATCTAACCAATTTCCACAAGCCTCACTGTTATCACTGTTGGAGGAGACAGTCGGCTGTGGGCTCTGAGCCTTCCTGCATACTGCTGTACTGCTGCCTGTGCCAAACTGCAAGGATTATCCTTTCCTTAAATGTGAGCGATTTCTGTAGCTGGGAAAGAATACATGGAGGCAACTGTAGCTTGATTACCATGTGACTTCTTGCTTCCCGTGAGACATGGACTGACTTGTTTGCTATTTGCTGCAAAGGGTTCTGGGCCCTAAACCCTGGGTTCCTCTATAGCAACTCTCTAGGTCCTTTATGGGACTTGAGGACAAGGCAAACTGGCACAGTTATGCTGCTGCTGTTTTCTGTGCTGAGTAAGTGTCTTAAGGCTTACCTGCTTTGCTGGAGTACCCACGGAGCTGTGGAACGCTTCCTGCTTGCCATCCTCTGTGAAGTTGAGGTTCTGTATACATTGCTGGTAAAAAGGTCAATATCAGGGAGTGGCTCTGGTAAATGGCTTGACAGTTTCCTAAAATGTTAAACATAAACTTTCCATATGAGCCAGCAATTTTACTCCTAGGTATCTACTTAAAACAAATGAAAACTTATGTCCACTTAACATAAATTGTTCATACAGCATTATTCATAACAGCCAAAAACTGAAAACAACTCAAATACCCATCACCTGATGAATAAACCAAATGTAGTATATCCACACAATGAAATACTATTAAGCAATAAAAAGGAATCAACTACTAATACTTGCCACAACATGGATTAATCTCAAAAACGTGCTAGTGAAAGAAACCTGGTGCAAAAGACTACAATACAAATCTGTAGAGATAGAAAGCAGATTAGTTGTTGTCTGGGGACGAGCCTGGGAATGGAAATTGACTGTAAATGGGTGCAAGGACCTTCTTGAGGTGATGAACTGGATTCTACTGGTGGAAGAACAACTCGAAATTTACCAAAGATCATTGAAGTGCACATCTAAATAGGACAAATGTTATAGTATATAAATTGTACCTCAATAAATTTGTTTAAAGAATATATTCCATTCATTAAACAAGAAAAAAAATACTATAAAATAGAAACCATAAAAATAAAAAATAACTCTTAAAAACTAAACATGATTTTCAAATATCTTTAAATGTAATAGAAGTTTGGGAGGTTAAAGTGAAGGAAATCTCCTAGAATACAAAACGGAAATATTGAAGCATGAAAGATAAGAGAACCCTAATCCAGGAATTCTAAGAGAATATGGAGATCCAAGAAGAAGAAATGAAACATTTAAAAACCTGTAAATATATTGCCATGAAATTTCAAAATGCTAAGGGAAAAGAGAAGGTCCTAAAACTTCCACATTGCAAAACACAGAAAATGAGAACTCGGACAGGAATTGAATGTCTTATCAGTAACACTAAATGGACACAGGTATCAGGACATTGGACCATGGAGAATGAAATTCGATCCTAGCACTTTATTTTACTTGGCCACAAACAAAATGCAAATTGCTATTTTTATGTAAACACTATTTACTGCTTTTCAACATTTAGAGAAGGTAGTTACAAAACAGAATATAAACATCATTAGATGCCTTGATATTTCAGTTCTGAGGGAAAATGTTTTTAAACCTAGACTACTATGCCCACCCAATTTTTCAGTAAGGGTTAAGACAAAAGCATTTTTAGAAGTTAAAGTGCTCAGAATATTACCTACCATACATTTTTTTTCCCCTAAGGAGAAAAACAAGGGTCAAGAGAAAGGAAATCATAGGCTATAAGAAATAATGAACCTTACTGAGGAGCTCAATGAAAATGTTGCCAGTATGATAGTTATGCAGAATGTCTAGTAAGCAACTGGTTCAAATTAAAAACAAGAAGCCACAGGAGTCTAAGAAAAAAAGGGAATATGATGGATTCCAAGCAATATATCAAGACTACAGAGCTATCTTACATTAGTAAAAAGTGGTAAAAATAAAAACAAAAACACATTTCTATTCACAACAAGAAGGGGAGGAATTAATTAGAACAGTTAAGAAAACCATAAAACTGTATAATAAATGCACGTCCAAATGCATTGCAAAGTAAACTATGGCATAATTTTGAATAACAGAGGGAGTCTAAGAAAAGAAAATCACTCAGGATCCATGCTGTGAATTCTCTCCTTTAAATGACACAGGAGTTAGGTCATTGCACCCATGCAGAATGAAACGCAGTCCTATTTTACTTGGCAAGAAATGAAATGCAATAGTTTACTTACATAAATATTATTTATTCCCTTTCAACTTTGAGAAATACCTCACTGAATTAATCCTTAACCTTAAATATAGTTACAAAACAGAACATAAACATCAACCTTGACGATATAAAAAGAGAAGAGTGTAGAAAAAAGGAAGCAAATAGTAATCTTCTTATCTAACACAGTAGAAAGTCAAGATATAATAACTTAAGTTGATGAAATAAGAAATACAAGTTTAAATATGACATTTAAAGTTATAAAAGCGAACAACAGAACTAAAATAATCACTACCAAAAATCAGAATAGAGAGATTAAAAAAA
This sequence comes from Cheracebus regulus, assembly GCA_963574635.1. Classification (NCBI taxonomy): domain Eukaryota; kingdom Metazoa; phylum Chordata; class Mammalia; order Primates; family Pitheciidae; genus Cheracebus; species Cheracebus regulus. The sequence goes on along the minus strand of CAUYQU010009297.1, from coordinate 56,174 downwards.
AAACTTGGATAAGTTATGGAAGTAAATCTTCATCTTTCATAGTGGAGAGTTAATAGAAATATGTTAAATGTATAAATCAAGAAATAATGACCATATGCATGTTCTCACAAATATGTGGGAGCTAAAAAAGTTGACCTCATGAAGGTAGAGAGTAGAATGAAGAACCTCTCCTTTGACTAGAAATACTTTAAAACTGCTCCTTGTTTATGTAGTTCCATAATGTGTAACTTTAATTCTAGCTGTATTAGCCAGGTGTGGTGGTGCATACCTATAATCCCAGCTACTCAGGAGACTGAGGCGTGAGAATTGCTTGAAGCCGGGAGGCAGTGGTTGCAGTGATCCAAGATTGGCCACTGCACTCCACCATGGGCGACAGAATGAGACCCTGTCTCAAATAAATAAATAAATAGAGCTAGCTGAAGTTCCACCGAAAGTGTCTTTGTACCAAATGGAACTGTACTTCTCTCTACTTCTCACTTTCATTGTTCACTTAGCACTTGCAATGAATCAAGTATTTCTGGAATACAGAGAAGCAAATCAAGAGCAAAAGGTCTTACAGGCTAGGCTGGATTATTTATTATTTTTACCATCATTTACATTCAAACATAATTTAAAGGGTTTTACAATTATGAAATGGGATTGTTAAAAAAAAGAGAGAGAGAGAAAGGGAAAGGGAAAGGAAATCATTATCTAGAAGAGGCAATTTTTTAAATACCAATAGACTCTAACCCTGCTATGCTTGCTTGTGCAGTGCAGGCTCTGAGAGGTCACAGGTCACACTAAGCTCTCATGGCTTTTGCTTTGCTATAAACATCATCTCCAACCCAATCTCCTCTGCACCTCTCCTCTGTAAGCCACCACTCATTTAAAAAACAGACTTTTCTCCCAAGTTCACACAATCAACACTCCTTCCCAATCTAACGGGCACTTAGTGTTCGACTTTATTCTTTTGTTCCTGGTGTGTTTAGAGAGCAAATATAAAATTCTATTTGTAGGATATTCAAAATAATATAAAAGTCAAAGTTCAAAAGAGAACTTTGTGTAGAGATAGGGACTTGCATAGATAGTGAAGAAAAAAGAAGACTTTACTGTATACAGTGACGTTGTATTACATCATTTATTTCAACCATTTTGGAGTGAACATTCTGCCCTGTTACATATCCAGTGCAGGGGAATCTACAATTACCATATGGAAAAAAGAGTCTAAATAAAAATCAGATGATGAGATGAATATCTGGGCCATTAATAGAAACCAACTAGCTCCTATTTTAACAAGCAGAATTTTTCAAGAAGGCCTCCTGCTGTAAAGTCAAGAGTGGAAAGGGAACATGACTGCATTGTGATAAATGCAAATAAATATTCCCATTGGTAGAATACGTTAAGAAACAAACTTAACACCAGCATTATGCTGAAAATAGTTCACACAGGGAAACGAGCTGGTGGAGAGCCTTGGCTGACACCCAGCTGCCTCCTATTGCATTTCCACTCCTCCCTTTGCTGCCTGTTCACTTAGACTTCACTTTCCTGCAATGTAATATGGGGAATAATAATTACATGTCACACAAGGTGGCTGTGAGGAAAAGATGAGTAGGATTCATTAAACATTAGCTGTAGTGATGATTATTACTCCTTTTTCCTCACTTAAGACATAAGATAACAAGCTCACAAGAGATTGTTACAGCCACTTCGTTCTAACTGGGTGGGCGCAATAAATCTTGTTTTGTTAGCAGTCATAGAATAGGTAAGCAAGTATTTTTAAAAACTGACGTGTTGCTGTGTGTTCTCTGTGTTCATGGTATCCAAACCCAGAACACCACTTATATTTAATGATGGAAGGACTTATATGAGAGTCAGGAGTGATTTTCCCTTTGTCACATTGGAAATGGCTGATTTGTTATTTTAGTATGTTATTTTACAATAGTCTAATCTATTATATGACCTCAGAGTCTGACTTATGTACAGGAGTATACCGAAGCCAGCCTGTGTCAAGACTCAATTGTTCAACATTCAAGAATTTTGGAAGCTGGATGCTAAATTATTGATGGCTCGAAATCAACCATAATGGGAGTATTTACGCCACAGAAATTGGCAGCTGCTACAAATTGGAGTGTTTACCAGCACACCTCTCAGTATGTGTGTCCTGGATAACAGGTGTTAGAAAATGAGAACACTCAAAAGTAGCAGCTCATTCTTTCCAAAATGTGTTTCCATCTTATCCAAATAATCTTTACACCAATTCGATGACAGTGGGAGGATATTATTTATTCTTCCTATTTTACATATTAGGAAACTAAAACAATGATGCAAAGTAACACCAGAATTAACCCAAAGTAATGTCTATCAGGGCAGAGCCAGGACTAAAACCCAAGTGACAAGACTTATCACAGCACTCATTCTATTCTGGTTTTGAGATACAGCATCACAAGATTTTATCTGTAGCAATTTGAGACTCCCAATTGATTTTAGAGGTGCTACAATATTTTCTAAATAAAATAAAATAAAATAAAGAAGGGAAGGAAAGAAGAAAGTCATCTAAATTAAATACCATCCATATATCATTTCATTGGGAGGGTAGAGGATGAGGAGACAGTTGACGAAATGGTAAAGATTTCCTATAGAAGTAAATATTTAATTTGTCAACATGAGGTCAAGCCTGCACTTGTTGCTTTTGGGTATGTACTATTATTTGAATATGGTTTGAGTTTATCCCCATTACATTTATTTTGCAATTTTATGCTCAATGTGGTGGCATTGGAAGTGGGGCCTAGTGGAAGGTGTTGGGGTCATGGGGGCAGACCCTTCACAAATGGTGTGGCCTGGTGCTCACAGTAGTGAGTTCTTGCTCTGGCAAGACTACATTAGTTCTCTTGAGAACATTTCTCGAATGTGGTTTGTTTAAAAGCCAAGATGAGGATGGCCTTGATTTTCCTTCTTCATACATGTCCACTTCCCTTTTGACTTTCTCTGCCATGTCTCAACAAAGCACATGGTGGTCACTAGAAGTCCAGCAGAATCAGTGACATGCTTCTCATAGGTCCAGGCCTACAGAACCATATGCTAATAAACCTCTTTTCTTTATATATTACCCAGTCCTATGTATTCTGTTATAGCAACACAAAAGGGACTAACACATTGTGGAAAGAGGATAAGAAAGAAATGGAACATGTACGCTTTTCCCTGAGGAAGATTTCATTATAATTAGGAATCCTAAACAGACATGAAATGCTTAAAAATGTTTACAAAAAAAAAAAGCAATTTTTGTTTGGGAACTTACATGTTGAGAGGGTGACCAAAGGAGGCTTTCTAGAGGGAAGGAATTTTGGGGTGTGTCTAGCAGGTGTCATTTAAATCCGAATTGCAGAAGAGAAGAGAAGATATTGACAGCCAAAATGTTAAAACGGCTAATCCATTAATTCCTTTCCCCAAATAACTCCAGTCTTCTGAATATTGCTGTAGGTAATGGAAACCTCTCTAGGGATAGGGCAAGGAAACTTTCACCAGACAATGTCATTAATGCTTTTCCAGTCCATTAAAAGGACAGAGATTGAAAATTAATCACAGAATTAATTGAAGTCTGGGATTTTCATTTTCCTTTCTGCCACTGTCCTTAGTCTATTGTGACATTCTGGTGGACGCGTCACTGTATCAGGCATGGAAAAATCTGCGATAATTTTCCTGTTGTTCTCCATGAAGCTATATGGCAAATTATTGCACCCCAACTCACGAAAACCTAACAGAGGGATATTCAGACTCTTAACTAAATTGATCGGTTTATGGTTCTTTACATCAGAAAAATAGCTCTTATAAAAGAATTTATCATTGTTTTATGAAGTCATGTTTTTAATAGGCATTCAAGTACTGCCTGTATTTCAGGCACTATAGACACAAAGCTGTATAAAACAGGGTCCACTGCCCTCTCAGATCTCCGAGTGTACTGGAGGAGACCTCGCTGCTCTGGCATAATTATAGTCAAACCCAGTTGTTATAATACAGAGAAATGTAAATGCTTTGGGATTAAGGTTAGGACAGTTAACGGCTGCAGGTATTGGGCAAGTTTACCAAAAAAAGGTGATGCTTCAAGTGGAAATGAACAAGTTCACCAGATAAAAAGGGATAACTTCCCTCAAGGATGGAAAAACAGAACAGTAAGAGTGCTAAAAAAAAAAATCGATGTGTTGCCATGGTTTTCCTGCGTTCATGGTATTTCAATCTAGAAGACTACTTAGATATAATTACCAAAGGACTCGTGTGATTAGCAGTAATTCTTACTTTATGTCATCAGACCAAGAAGTTTGTTGTTGTTACCATTATAATTGGAGCAGGAAAATTGAAGTTTCTGGAGACAGAGATTAAGGGTAAGCAATAGGAAACCACTGAACATTCTTAGCAAGAGAATAGTCACATGGTCTGATTTGTAGGGCCTAAAAAAAACAAAAAAGGATTATTTCAAAGATGATCTAGAGAGTAGATTAAAGGGTAGAATTCTTTAAATAGGATCTCCCTTGTTACATTTAAAATGTAAGTTTATTTACAAAAATTCTTCTTGCATAGAGCCAACCATTATCCACAGCTGCTTAGCAAGCTGGCAGATGTGCCCTGTAGCAACGGGGACACACCTCTAATATGGAAGGTGATGTGTAATAAAGCTCAGCTTTCCTGTCAGAGTATTATAATGCCTTGTTTCTTTATTTTTCAGAGGCACACAGCATTTTTGCTTAGAGCAACTGCCCCAACTTTAAACCTGATAAACTGTGGCTGACTTTGCATCACCTCCAGTAAAAATATTTTCAAAGTATCAAAACCATGGCTCTAAATAATTTAGATATGTAAGTTCTCTGTCATTTTTCTTCCATTTCCCCACCAAAAAAATCTCCACAACTTCTTTGAAACCTACAGTGATGTGTATTTTTCCTCTGAACTATCTGCAAAGTTAGGATGCGGTTTAATTCATTAAGATAAACAAGGAAAGCCTATAAGGAAATTTCTCAAAATGTGGTCGACAATACATATTCCTAGTCATTTTTTTTTCCAAGGAATTTCTAAATTGAGTTTAAAGTTTCCTTCTGATGACTAGTATCCTGCTGAGTTAATAATTTTCAAACTGAGAAGACATAAAATAATAAAACTAAGTTGAAGAAAGCCACCATTGTCCAGGTTAGTGCTCTGGAACTTCCGGTGATATGGTCAGGGATTTTGGCAGGCAGTTGGCTTTATCCTTGTGTTTTAAATCATATTTAAGGTGGAAATCTTTAGTCACTTATGAGTCCAGTTCTACTCTGATGGCACAGCATAGGCATCTTTCAGCACTATTTTTCATGTTTTTGCTTTTAAAAGATGTATAAGACTTCAGAAAACTCAATCTCAAACTTCTCAAAGCAAAGAATCCAGAAAAATGAAGCCTTGCCTGCCATTTGCAAATAATCAGGAAGATCATATTTTAAGACAGAGAGCTTGAAAAGCAGTTCACCCTGCTTCTTTTTTCTCTTATTTTGGTTGGCAGGCCTTGTGTTTGCCTAGCCAATGAGGAGGAAAAAAGAGATTAATAATAGCAAATTACCTAGGACTGATGGAGACCCCAGTGATTGATGAAAACTTTTTTAGCCATTGGCTGAAAAAAATTTAAGTGTAAGGTTGCTTGTATTCATAATGTCATTTCAATCTCAGGTTTCTTTATCACAGTCCAATGGACTTTTGGCTGTGATTCACTCCTTTAAGACCCAAAAGCTTAGCCTTTGTTGAATAGGAACTCAAGAGTCTCTGCCCAAAATGTTAGGTAGGTGGCTTTGAAAACTGTTAGTCAATGTCATTGAGGGTGGTGATGGGAAAGCAGTAGCCTGTTGTACAGAACTGCTTGAATAACCTTCTTAAAACACCACTTTGATGCTTCTTATCAGGTCAAGACTAAATTCTCTAGTCATGGATCCAATTCCTTCCACTCACAGCATCACTGGCTATCTCTGAGCCTCCCTCTTGCTCTCCATGGTAACACCTACTCATCAATTTGTGCCTTACACTTGCCTACTCCTTTATTTTATTTTATTTATTGAGGCAGAGTCTTGCTCTGTCGCCAGGCTGGAGTGCAGTGGCGTGATCTCAGCTCACTGCAACCTCTGCCTCTTGGGTTCAAGCCATTCTCCAGCCTCAGTCTCCCAAGTAGCTGGGACTCCAGGCGTGTGCCACCATGCCCAGCTAATTTTGTATTTTTAGTAGAGACGGGGTTTCACCATGTTGACCAGGATGGTCTCAATCTCTTGACCTCATGATCTTCCCACCTCGGCCTCCCAAAGGGCTGGGATTACAAGCATGAGCCACCGCGCCCAGCCTTTTTCCTTTATTTTTATGGCCCATGTCTTATATCTTTGCCTCTAGTGCATACCCTCAACCTAGGATACTTTCTTAACTCTTCTCCCTTAAATGAAACCTTCAAATTCATTCCAGAGTTTAGAATCTCACTTAAACAGACTTACCCCACCTCTGAAAGATATTTTGGTACCCCATGAAGGCAGGTAAGGTACTACCTGCTAATACTTCAAACCTTTTGTCATGCATTATTAGCCCTTTCATTCATAGGTCATAGGACCTTAGAGCTGAAGGGACATTAGGGATCACTTACAGAAGGGATTACTGTGGCTTTTCCAATGACAGAGAGGGTAAAGGATTTTTACAATGACACAAAACAGTGCAGTGAAAACTGATGTTTCTGTAGACAGTCTTGAGGCGCAGTGGTATCAGGAGATGATTCACAGTCCTCAAGGACAGTTCACTTATATTCCTGACAGTTCAGAGTTAAATCTGAATCTCATAAACCTTGTATTCCATGTAACTCTTGTGTGACATCTCCCAGTTCTGCAAGATAGATATACTTCAGAGCATCACATTGTCTATCCATCCAAGAGTGGAGAACAAGTGCTACATTTTGGAAAGTTTCCTTGGTTGTTTGATGTAAATTAAGGCTTTGTCTTCCACTTTCTCACAGTAACCATTTACTTTTTCAGAGCAAACCTTTACCCTTTTATATTTAATTCGCCTGTGATTATATTATCATCTATTGCTCTTATTATTTCAATAGCAATTTTATTATGATATTATAGTTGGACTGTAAAAATCATGAGGGCAGTGGCTGGAATTCCTTGATGTATCATTGTATCCCAGTGTCTGACACACGCTTTGAACATAGCAGGTACTCAAGAAATATTGAATGAATGAATGTATATTTACGCCATTTTTTTCTAGTTTAAGTATAAAGTCTATAAGAGAGGAACTTAGTGTTTGTTAGCTTAAAGTAGGTCATTTAATGCCAAATCAGGGTTTTTAAGGAAAATTCACTAGAATGGGGGTCAAAAATTTAAATACACCTATAGATGCAAGCAGGGAACATAAATGAGAAAAACCAGGCTGGATGTGAGAAATGGCAGTGTAACACTGCAAGTGATGCAGGATTTTGCTTCTCAGTCACTTTGCAAGCCAGGGACTCCTGGCTGGTGATGCCGCTCCTATACCTTGCTTGGCCATGTTAGTGTGCGTCAGCTCACCTGTGTGATAGCTTGTACCTGTGTTCAGTGCTTCCTGAGCTCTTGTACTTCCTGTACTGCGCCCAAGAAGAATGAGAATACACAGGACATTGAAGGATGATGAGGGTGGAGAAGATTTTTATTGAATGATGAAAATGGCTTTCAGCAGAGAGGGGACACAGTGGGAGGGGCAGGGATGGCTCCCCTACCCAAAGGTGGGAAAGATCACCCCAGTGGCTGGCTCTGCGGCCTTTTATGGACTCAGAATGGGAAGTGTGTGTTGACTGGTTTGTGACTATACAAAAAATGTTAAAGCAAAGGCATCACTCAAAGATGGACACAACAAAATAGAAAAACCAATTAGGAAAGGGTAGGTATATGTAAAATAGGTGAAGGGTGGGGACCAATCAGAGAAAAGCTTGCCAAACAGGAAGACAAGCTATCAATCTGGTCCAAAGATTTAACTTGTAGGTTGGTTGGCTTTCAGGCTTTAAACTGTCTTCCACTTGGAGGTGGGGTTTACTGGGGACCTGCCTCTGTCTGACTAGAATTTCTCAACCTGCTGCTTCTATCACAAGCACCATGATTAGTAATTAATACCCAGAACCCAGGAGGCAATAGAGAGTGGAGAGGAATATGGCAAAGGAAAGAGCATAGGCTTCATCTAAATGTGCAGGATGTTACCAGGTAGAAATGGAAATCCAATGTAACTAGGTCTGATTTTTCTAGAGATTGAAAATTCAGCTTTTGATATAAAATATCACAATATTAAAATGTTGATAATTAGTTCCTTTTAAAAAGAAAAACACTGTGTAGGCAAAACAAATTTTTCTATGGGATGCCCAAAGGCTATAAGTTACCAGACTCCTGGTCTAAAACCCAAGGAACATATCTAGGCGTCTCTGTAAAGGTAATTGAACACAGTCTTCCCCATCTTTCCCACACACCATGGGACTGCCTCTGGTGCATAGTGTCATGGTTCAAATGTTGGTGCACCTGAGGGCCAGATGGGCCAAACGTTTTATTCTAATCCAGGGCCTACCAAGGCCAAAAAGATATGGCACAGATGTGCCCTGCTGGCAGGCTCTGCAGTTTGAGTCAGTGAATTCTCCCCATCACTCTATCCTGGGTCCTGATTTTTCATGTGAATTAGTGCAACAACTTCCACGTTGGTCTTTCTGCTCCTAGGCTGATTACTTGCCAATCTGTCCTTCACATGGCCATTTCAGTTATCTTTCTAAGAGGCCATGTTGGTCATGCCACAGCCCTGCTTAAAACTCTGCAATGATTTTCCACTCCCTTTAGAAGCAAAATCAAGCTCCCTAACGTTTTCAAAGACTTTCAGACTCTGGCAGCTGCCCTGCTCTCTCGTCTCCGTTTTCTTCTGTTTGTTATTTTATACATAAGGCCAAATCCCCTCTTGCTTCTAAGCCTTTCCACATACTATTCCCTCAACTTGTAGTGCCACGATTTCTCTTCAATTCAGACTGACACCTCCCTGTGGCTTGGCAAAATCCTATTCAACCATCAAGTCCAGCTTATATTTTACTTCCTCAAGTAGATCTTGCTGAACCCCTAAATGGGTAAGAGCACCCTCTACTTTCCTTGTGATAGTAAACTTTATGCATTATTGTTCAGTATCTGCCCTTCCCACTAGTCTATAAGCTCCATGAAGAGGGGACTCACTTTATATAGCACTATTCCCCTAATACCTAGCACAATAAGGAGCATATTCTAGAATCTCAACAACATGTACTGATAGAGAAAGTGATCAAGTTAATATCTCATACCAGTTTTGATATCAGACATAGTTCTTAATTTTGGCTTATGTTTGATAGTCCCTAGGTACTGACTTTATTCACTAATTTCCATTGATAGCCATATTCCACCATACTTTACACTTTCCAATAGCACCATGAAATATTAGCAGTCAGTTAAAAAACAAGGAGCTAGATATATGTCTACTCACATTGAAAACCTCTACATATAAAGCAAGTTTTAAAAAAATACACAAAAGCATGTTACATAGTTCTACAAGGCTATTTCAAGAAATTTGTAAGATCTGGAAAATCTTAAATTTTGAAGGTACTACCCCACCTAATTTGGGACCTCTTTCCTAAATTAAATATAAATTTTTGTTGTAAAAATTAGAAAAGATTTTTCTAATTTTGCTTTTGAAAAGATTTGGCTACATGTAACTTATTTACTCTGTAAGTAATTATGATTTTTCAATAATTTTCAATTGTACTTGAGAATCTTTGTGACATATAGAAAGTCCAACCTACCCATTGTTTTCAAATGTAAATGACTTGTTTTAAATGCTAAATTTGGTAATATTTGGTAGAGTTTTAAGCATCATTTTCAAATTTTGTAACCTTCTGTACTTTAGAGGCAATAAAGAACTTGGCCAGGTACAGTGACTCACACCTGTAATCCCAGCACTTTGGGAGGCCAAGGTGGGAAGATCATGAGGTCAAGAGATCAAGACCATCTTGGCCAACATGGTGAAACCCCGTCTCTACTAAAAATACAAAAATTAGCTGGGTGTGGTGGCGGGTGCCTGTAGTCCCAGCTACTCAGGAGGCTGAGGCAGGAGAATGGCTTGAACCCAGGAGGCGGAGGTTGCAGTGAGCCCAGATGGTGACACTGCACTCCAGCCTGGTGATAGAGCGAGACTCTCTCTCAAAAAAAAAAAAAAAAGGAAAGAAAGAAAAGAATGTTAGGACTTAAATATTTTCATGGTTTTTGTAAAATGGGTATTAGTCATTATGCTGATAGTGTCCAATCAAATGTCTATAAATATAAATACAGATATAGATGAAAATGCATGGAAGAAATAAAAGATCTGGAATCATATACAAAGAACTGTTAACACTGGTTAACATGAGGAAGAGAACCAGGACTGAAAGTGGAGGGCTGAGAAACATTAGCTTAATCCACAATGTCTAAGTTTTTCACAAAGACAATGTATTCCTATATTACTTTGAAATATTTGAGTGGGAGATCTCATAGATACCATGGATTTTCAAGTAGGTATGTGTGTTTATTAATGATGGAAAGATTTCTAAGCCTGTAGCCTATTTTTGCTAGACTGTAACATACTTGGATAGATGAAACAGTGTTGATTTTCTACAAAACAAATTTAAAAAATCTCCACGATAACTGTACTAAAATTTCACTGAAGTATCTGACTCTATCAGTTCTCTTAGAATAGATAATTCAATATATAACTTTTGTAATAAATCTTCACCAATGCTAATATCTGATTTTATAGTTTCTGGGTACTTAGAATGGAAAAAGAAATTGATTTGAAACTTCTAGTTTTAAAATGATGATACTCCAGAGAAAAAAATAAGCAGACCATGTCTCATTAATGTTACTTTGCACCAGTTTGGTTTTATCTCAGCATTTATTCCAAGACTTGGTCAGTTGCTATAAGGCAAAGAATTTTCTGAGGGCTCTAAATCCATGGAGATGTTATCACAGAGGAAGATATTGGAACTTCATGTAACATGGCCCTCATTCTTTCAACATATATTTTAATAATTACTTTTGAGAATATTTGCAAGCAGATATTTACGTATGAGCATAAGAAGTAGAAGTCTGTTCAAATGCATTCAAAACATTGTGCTTCCACCTATTCAGAAAAGACAGTATTCTGGAGGATCCAAGATGGCTGAATAGGAACACCTCCAGAATGTAGTTCCCAGCAAGAACAGGGCAGAGAGTGAGTGCTCACCTCATTTCCAAACAAGTTCTCACTGTCCACAGACCAGGAGAATCCTGGGCCAAAAAGCGCCATGGGTTTTCAGTGCAGCAGTTTCAGCTGATGCTGGTCAGTGCACAGAAACTCACACAAGTCTGGGTGGCAGTTTCAACTGGTACCTGGAATGCCTGGGAGACAGAGCTGCCCATTCAACTGAAAGGGAGGGGGCTGACACAGGGAGCCAGGCAATCTGGCTCGGTGGGTACCATCCCCACAAAACAAGCAATCTGAAATGCTCTGGATTGAGAGTTTTGCAGCAAGTGCAGCTGGACCCAGGATAGTCCACCTCAGTAGGGGGAAGGGCATCACCCATTACTGAGGCAGTCCGCCAATACCAAGGCAGTTCACACAGCAGCTGGGCAGAGCCTGCGGCAGCTCAGCAATACCTCTGCTGGCAGACTGTGACCAGACTACTCGGTGCAGGGCAGGGCATCTATGAAAAAAGGCAGCAGCACCACAGGAACTTATAAATAATAAGCTGACCTTCCTAGGACAGAGCACCTGGGAAAAGAGGTGTTTATGAGTACAGCTGCAGCAGACTTAAAGGTACCTGCCCAGCAACTCTGCATGGAACAATGGAGTTCCCAGCACAGCACTTGAGCTCCTGTAAGGGACAGTCTTCCTAAGCAACTCCCCGATCCCCATATACCCAAAGAGACACCTCATAAAGGAGAGCTCAGGCTGACATCTGGCAGGTACCCTTCTGGGACAAGGATAGCAGAGGAAGAAACCAGTGGCAACTCTTGCTGTTCTGCAGCCCCCACGGGTGATCCCCAGGTGAGCAGGGTCTGGAATGGACTTCCAGCAGTCCTGCAACAGAGGTGCCTGAGTGTTAGAAGGAAAACTAAGAAGCAGAAAGAAATCGCTTCAACATCAACAAAAAGGACATCCACTCAGAGACCCCATCCAAAAGTCACCAACTACAAAGGCCACAGATAGATAAAGCCACTAAGATGGGAATAAACCAGCACAAAAAGGATGAAAACACCAAAAACCAGAATGCCTCTCCTCCTCCAAGGGATCACAACTCCTCACCATCTAGGGATCAAAGATGGATGGAGAATGAATCTGATGAATTGACAGAAACAGACTTCAGAAGGTGGGTAATAACAAACTTCTCAGAGCTAAAAGAACATGTGCTAACCCAATGCAAAGAAATTAAGAACCTAGAAAAAAGGTTAGATGAGATGCTAACTAGAATAAACAGCTTAGAGGAGAATATAAATGACTTGATGGAGCTGCAAAACACAGCACGAGAACTTCACAAAGCATATACAAGTTTCAATAGCTGAATCGACCAAGCAGAAGAAAGGATATCAGAGACTGAAGATCAACTCAATGAAATAAAATGAGAAGGCAAGAATAGAGAAGAAAGAATGAAAAGAAATGAAAGCCTCCAAGAAATATGGGATTATGTGAAAAGATCTAATCTACGTTTGATGGGTGTACCTGAATGTGACAGAGAGAATGAATCCAAGCTGGAAAACACTCTTCAGGATATTATCCAGGGGAACTTCCCCTACCTAGCAAGGCAGGCTAACATTCAAGTTCAGGAAATACAGAGAACGCCACAAAGATATTCCTCAAGAAGAGCAACCCCAAGGCACATAATCATCAGATTCACCAGGATTGAAATGCAGAAAAAAATGCTAAGGGCAGAAAGAGAGAAAGGTTGAGTCACCCACAAAGAGAAGCCCATCAGACTTACAATGGATCTCTCCACAGAAACCCTACAAGCCAGAAGAGAGTGGGGGCCAACATTCAACATCCTTAAAGAAAAGAACTTTCAACCAAGAATTTCATATCCAGCCAAACTAAGCTTCATAAGCGAAGGAGAAAGAAATCCTTTATGGACAAGCAATTGCTGAGAGATTTTGTCACCACCAGGCCTGCCTTATAAGAGCTCCTGAAAGAAGCACTAAACAAGGAAAGGAACAACCAGTACCAGCCACTCCAAAAACGTACCAAATGATAAAGACCATCGACACAATGAAAAAAACGTGTTAACTAATGGGCAAAACATACAGCTAGCATCAAAATGGCAGGATCAAATTCACACATAACAATATTAACCTTAAGTGTAAATGGACTAAATGCCCCAGTCAAAACACACAGACGGCAAATTGGATTAAAAGTCAAAACCCATCAGTGTGTTGTATTCAGGACACCATCTCACATGCAAGGAAACATATAGGCTAAAAATAAAGGGATGGAGGAAGATTTATCAAGCAAATGGAGAGCAAAAAAAAAAAGCAGGAGCTGCAATCCTAGTCTCTGATAAAATGGACTTTAAACCAACAAAGATCAAAAGAGACAAAGAAGGACATTACATAATGGCAAAAGGATCAAGAAGAACTAATGATCCTAAATATATATGCACCCAATACTGGAGCACCCAAGTACATAAAGCAAGTTCTTAACAACCTACAAAGAGACTTAGACTCCCACATAATAATAGTGGGAGACTTTAATACTCCACTATCAATATTAGACAGATCAATGAGACAGAAAATTAACAAGGATATCCAGAACTTGAATTCAAATCTGGACCAAGCAGACCTAATAGACATCTACAGAAATCTCCACCCCAAATCCACAGAACATACATTCTTCTCAGCACTGCATTGCACCTACTCTAAAATTGACCACATAATTGGAAGTAAATCACTCCTCAGCAAATGCAAAAGAACGGAAATCATAACAAACAGCCTCTCAGACCACAGTGCAATCAAATTAGAACTCAGAATTAAAAAAACTAACTCACAACTGCACAACTTCACGGAAACTGAACAACTGGCTTCTGAATGTCGACTGGATAAACAATGAAATGAAGGCAGAAATAAAGATGTTCTTTGAAAGCAATGAGAATGAAGAGACAACATACCAGAATCTCTGGGACACATTTAAAGCAGTGTCTAGAGGGAAATTAAATGCCCACATTTCATGTAGCAATAAACGCCCACATGAGAAGCAAGGAAAGATCTAAAATCGACACCCTATCATCAAAATTGAAAGAGTTAGAGGAGCAAGATTAAAAAAAAAACTCAAAAGCTAGCAGAAAACAAGAAATAACTAAGATCAGAGCAGAACTAAAGGAGATAGAGACACAAAAAACCCTTCAAAGAATCAACAAATCCAGGAGCTGGTTTTTCAAAAAGATCAACAAAATAGACAGACCGCTAGCCAGATTAATAAAAAAGAAAAGAGAGAAGAATCAAATAAATGCAATAAAAAATGATAAAGGGGATATCACCACCAATCCCATAGAAATACAAACTACCATCAGAGATTACTACAAACAACTCTATGCACATAAACCAGTAAACCTGGAAAAAAATTGATAAATTCCTGGATGCTTGCACCCTCCCAAGCCTAAACTAGGAAGAAGTTGAAACCTTGAACAGACCAATAACAAAGGCTGAAGTTGAGACAGAAATTAATAGCCTGCCAACCAAAAATGTCCAGATCCAGACAGGTTCACAGCTGAATTCTACCAGACATACAAAGAGGAACTGGTACATTCCTTCTGAAACTATTCCAAACAATACAAAAAGAGGGAATCCTTCCCAAATCATTTTATGAAACCAACATCATCTTGATACCAAAACCCAGTAGAGACTTGACAAAAAAAGAAAACTTCAGGCCAATATCCATGATGAACACAGATGCAAAAATCTTCAATAAAATACTGGCAAACCAGCACATCAAAAAGCTTATCCATCACGATCAAGTAGGCTTCATTCCGGGGATGCAAGGCTGCTTCAACATATGCAAGTCTATAAACGTAATCCACCACATAAACAGAACCAAAGACAAAAACCACATGATTATCTCAATAGATGCAGAGAAGGCCTTTGACAAAATTCAACAGCCCTTTATGCTAAAAACTCTCAACTAGGTTTCAAAGAAACATATCTCAAAATAATAAAGCTATTTACAACAAACCTACAGCAAATATCATACTGAATGGGCAAAAGCTGGAAGCATTACCTTTGAAATCTGGCAATAGACAAGGATGCCCTCTGTCACCACTTCTATTCAATGTAGTATTGGAAGTTCTAGCCAGAGTAATTAGGCAAGAAAAAAAACAATAAAGGGTATTCAATTAGGAAAAGAGGAAGCCAAATTGTCTCTATTTGCAGATGACACGATTGTATATTTAGAAGACCCTATCATCTCAGCCCAAAATCTCCTGAAACTGATAAGTAACTTTAGCAAAGTCTCAGGATACAAAATCAATGTGCAGAAATCACAAGCATTTCTATACACCAATAACAGACTAACAGAGAGCCACATCATGAGCAAACTCCCATTCACAATTGATAAAAAGAGAATAAAATACCTAGGAATACAACTAACAAAGGATGTAAAGGACCTCTTCAAGGAGAACTACAAACCACTGATCAAGGAAATAAGAGAGGACATAAACAAATGGAGAAACATTCCATGCTCATGGTTAGGAAGAATCAATGTCATGAAAATGGCCATACTGCCCAAAGTAATTTATAGATTCAATGCTATCCCCATCAAGCTACCAATGATCTTCTTCACAGAACTGGAAAAAACCACCTTAAACTTCATATGGAACCGTAAGAGAGCCCACGTAGCCAAGAGAATCCTAAGCAAAAAGAACAAAGCCAGAGGGCATCACGCTACCTGATTTCAAACTACACTACAAAGCTACAGTAATCAAAACAGCATGGTACTGGTACCAAAACAGAGATATAGACCAATGGAACAGAACAGAGGGCTCGGAGGCAACACCAAACACCTACAACCATCTGATCTTTGACAAACTTGACAAAAACAAGCAATGGGGAAAGGATTACTTGCTTAATAAATGGTGTTGGGAAAACTGGCTAGCAGTGTGCAGAAAGCAGAAACTGGACTCCTTCCTGACACCTTACACTAAAATTAACTCCAGATGGATTAAAGACTTAAACATAAGACCTAACACTATAAAAACCCTAGAAGAAAATCTAGGCAAAACCATTCAGGACATAGGCATAGGCAAGGACTTCATGACTAAAACACCAAAAGCATTGTCAACAAAAGCCAAAATAGACAAATGGGACCTAATCAAACTCCAGAGCTTCTGTACAGCAAAGAAATAATCATTAGAGTGAACTGGCAACCAACAGAATGGGAAAAAATTTTGGCAATCTACAAAAATTTTTTGCATCTGACAAAGGACTGATATCCAGAATCTACAAAGAACTGAAACAGATTTACAAGAAAAAAACAAACAAACCCATCCAAAAGTGGGCAAAGGATATGAACAGACACTTTTCAAAAGAAGACATATAGGAGGCCAACAAACATAAGAAAAAATGCTCATCATCACTGATTATTAGAGAAATGCAAATCAAAGCCACATTGAGATACCACCTCACGCCAGTTAGAATGGCGATCATTAAAAAATCTGAAGACAACAGATGCTGGAGAGGATGTGGAGAAATAGGAACACTTTTACACTGTTAGTTGGAGTGTAAATTAGTTCAACCATTGTGGAAGACAGTGTGGTGCTTCCTCAAGGACCTAGAAATAGAAATCCCATTTGACTGAGCAATCCCATTACTGGGTATATACCTTAAAGACAAATCATTCTATTATAAAGCCACATGTACACATGTTCTTAGTGGTACTGTTTGCAATGGTAAAGACCTGGAACCAACCCAAATGCCCATCAACAATATAGACTGGACAAGGAAAATGTGGCACATATACACCATGGAATACTATGCAGCCATAAAAAATGATGAATTCGTGTCCTTTATAAGGACATGGATGAATCTGGAAGCCATCATTCTCAGCAAACTGACACAAGAACAGAAAATCAAACACCGCATGTTCTCACTCACAGGCGGGTGTTGAACGATGAGAACACATGAACACAGGGAGGGGAGCATCACACACTGGGGTCTGTTTCGGGGGCCAAGGGAGGGACAGCGTGGGTGGGGCGGTGTGGGGACGTCAGGGAGGGATAACATGGGGAGAAATGCCAGATGTAGGTGACGGAGGGATGGAGGTAGCAAACCACATTGCCAAATGTGTACCTATGCTACAATCCTGCATGATCTGCACATGTACCCCAGAACCTAAAGTACAATTTTAAAAAAAGACAGTATTCTTTTAAGTATCACAGTTTTATACAATCTGTCAGTAAAAAAGTATTTCTCTAATAATCTAGTTACCACATGATGTTCTCCTGAATTACTTGATTGTAAAAAGTAATTCTTTATATTCTTTTTTTTTTTTTTTTAGAATAAAAAGAATGAAAGAGAGAAAGGAAGACTTCTTTTGTCCATTAATTTTCTCTCAACAGACTCATAATCTGAACTGACCTGGATGCGCACAAGGACGATCTTCTGTTCTAATTTTTAGCATGGAAGATTGTATTTATCTTTTTATTTCCAAGATGAGATCTAGAGAAAATGTTAATTGATTCCTTTTGGCAATACTTGAGAACTGGTGAAAGTATCATTCTAAAAACATAAGCGAGCAAACAGTTCTAAAAAGAAGACTTAGGAAATACTAAAGTCCAATTTTCCAAAATGTCATGTTATGAAAGGGACAAGAAACAGGAAGAAAGAAACCCATCAACCTGATGACAAAGAATTCATTAAATGGCATAAATTTCAAATGAAGCAAGCAGTAAGAATTTAAGGCATCACTGAAAAAAAAAAGAGTCATGGATGTAAAATGGAACGGCGAAGAGGAAAATGGAAGGTATTGGGAAAATTAGTAAATTGCTGTTTTTGGTAGGTTGCAGCCCTTAGATGAGGAAAAGTAACATGGAAAAGAAATCTGCTTTTAAATCCTGATTGCATGAATTTTGTAACCGGAGCCAGGTGCTATGAAGGATCAGTCAGCTAACACTCTTAAGGGAAAAATTACTCTTCCCTAAAGGAAGCCTTGGTCATGCCAATGGAGAATTTGGTTCTATTTTGACATTGTATTGGTATTTGGGGTAACACCGAAAAACAGATAAAATCTGAGAACAAAATCTGGGCCATTCCAGATACAGATGTTCTGAGCCTGGGCTTGGCCCAAAGCATCTCACGTTGCTCGGTTTGGGTTTGGCATAGCCAGGCATTTTGTGACCTCTGACAACAAACGTTTATGATTTCCAATTTCCCTCCTTTATTTTAGACTGACTGCAGTGGCCTTGCTTCATTTTGAGTGGGTCTTAACTTACGTTTAAAACCCTTGGAGAGAAACATAAAACTGAACCTACACATTGAAGCCACATGTGCAGACCACCCAGCACCCCTCAACCCTGTACCCATGAGCCTGCGTCCACCCCAGCAATCCATGAGCATTCCAGGTCTTCCTGGGCAGGGAGGCAATATCCATTCAAAATCCAGAAGGTGATTATCTGGGCATGGTGGCACACATCTCTAGTCCCTGCTACTGAAGAGGCTGAGGCACAGGGATCACTTAAGCTCAGGAGGTCCAGGCTGCAGTGAGCTGTGATCATGCCACTGCACTCTTAGCCTGGAAGACAAAGCAAGACTCTGTCTCAAAAAAAGAAAAAAGAAAAATCCACAAGAACATTCAAAAATGAATCTCAACACTATCTGGTTTCTGCTGAAATAAGGTGGCTGTTCATGAGGGCTGTTTTAACTTACAAGAGTTTCAGCACATGAAAAAAATTACTGCTATGACACCGAGGTTGTGAAAAATGAGGGTGGCTGTTGACATTTTTCTCTAAATCCATCCCAAATCATGTTAAAGGTTTCCTTTTTTTCTGTGCTCCTCCAGATGATCTTGACTTGATAGTCATGATCCCAGCAGCACTTAGCTATGTGCACAAGTCTTTCACCTCTGTTACAGCCTTATCATTTTAATCATCAAAACGGGCCATCAGCCAACTTTCTGTGTGTGGTTATTAAAACGAAAAAATAAAATTAAAAGTTTTTGGCATATCATCATCCCAGTTTTGTACTACTGAATGCACTTTAAAAGATGTCTTTGTGGAGGACAGTGTGGCAATTCCTCAAAGATCTAAATCAGAAATACCATTTGACCCAGCATTCCCGTTACTGGGTATATACCCAAAGGAATATAAATCATTCAATTATAAAGATACGTGCACATATATGTTCACTGCAGCACTATTCACAATAGCAAAGGCCTGGAATCAATCCAAATGCCCATCAATGATAGACTGGATAAAGAAAATGTGGTACATATACACCACGGAATACTATGCAGCTATAAAAAGAAATGAGATCATGTCCTTTGCAGGAACATGGGTGGACCTGGAAGCCATCATCCTCAGGAAACTAACACAGAAACAGAAAACCAACACCACATGTTCTCACTTACAAGTGGGAGCCAAACGATGAGAACACATGGACACAGGAAGGGGAACAACACACCCTGGGGTCTGTCAGAGGGGTAGGGGTAGGGAGAGCATCAGGATTAATAGCTAATGCATGCAGGGCTTAATAGCTAGGTGATGGGTTGATAGGTGCAGCAAATCACCATTGCACACGTTTACCTATATAACAAGCCCGCACATCCTGCACATGTATACCAGAAGTTAATAAAATAAAATAAAGATTTCTTGAGCACAACGTCCATGGGCCCTTTATGATCAGGAGGGAAGGACTCTTAAGCTTTCCTCTGTCCAATGACTTGTACAGCATCTATCCTGCTCTGGGGTCCACTCATCTTAGACTTTCCAGAAGTCTGTTTTAAATACTGCATCATTCCATTGTCTTAAGACATTGGATGTAAAGTGCCCACAACCCTCCCGGGATGCCCTTGGACCAAAATATCTATATGTGGGTTAGGGAAATATTTGGTGTAGGCACTATTTTCTCACCAGTCTTCGCAATTAGCTTTGCCTATTGTGATCTAGGGCATCCCAGGGCATCTGGTATCCCAGGAAATCAAGCTTTCGGCCATGGTTCTACCCTTGGAAAAATGGGCATCACTCAGCCATTCCAGCAGTGAACTCAAGGATACCCATCACCAGAAAAGAATCCCATCACACTCACAGCCAATCACAAATACTCTTAGAGTACAGAGGCTACTATAAAGTATCTTCTCACTGGGTCACTTCTCAGACATGCAGAGGCCTTCTCAGATGAGCATTCGAGTTCCTATTCCTTGGTTTCCTTTCTTCCTTTCTTTACCTTCTGTCTACCCTCAGAACCTCCTTTGTTGCTGGTTCTGTGCCTAAGCCCTTGGAAACCCATTCCTAGTTTCATTCAAGGAGGAGATGGTGAGTTTTTACCTTCTTTAAAGCAGAACCCTTTCAAGACAAACAAATCTCTCTTGTGCATAACATGGATGCATTATTCTGCTGCAAAAATCCCTCCTGGGCAAGGTGAGGAAACATCAAAATATCAGTGGTCCAGGAGACAGAAAAGCCCATTCCATCACAGTTCAATTACAAGAATTTAAGGAGAAAAAAATTTAAAACAAAAATATTTTGTTTTGCTGGGAATGGTGGCTCATGCCTATAATCCTCACACTTTGGGAGGCCAATGGGGGCAGATCACCTGAGGTCAGGAATTTGACTAGCCTGGCCAAACATGGTGAAACCTCCTCGCTACTAAAAATACAAAAATTAGCTGGGTGTGTTGGTGTGCACCTGTAATCCCAGCTACTCAGGAGGCTGAGGCAGGAGAATTATTTGAACCCGGGAGACGCAGGTCGCAGTGAGCCGAGATCGCGCCATTGCACTCCAGCCTGGGCAACAAGAGCAAAACTCCATCTCAAAACAAACAAAGAAACAAAAAACCTAAAATATTTTGTTTTTAAGAAACTACTCTCTCTATATATAGACACATATGTGTGTGTGTGTGTGTGTGTGTGTGTGTATGTCGTGATGCTTAAAGTAGATACAGTGCCTATTGAGATAAGCACAGTTAATATCATCTCTTTGTGCCAGATACTAAGTGTTTTATTTCTGCTATATTATTTAATCCTTAAAATGACCTAAAGTAGTAGATTCTACGGTTACAATTTTGCAGATGGAGAAACAGACTGGAAAGTTCAAGTTGCTTGATTACAGTCAGACCATGCCTTCTGATTAGGATTCAGATGATGATAGGCATTGTCTGCATTATGGTTCTTTGAGTATGAGAGTTGAACCTTGATTAAATTGAAACCATCTGGAAGTCAAAAAGCTTTATAACACCTCTCCCCACTGCTCCACTAGAACTTAGAACAATGGCCTGCACACATTATGAACTGACAAGTGTTTGTGAAATGCATGAAGGCACAGCAGAATTTTGCATAAGTTAAAAATTAAATTTTGCAGAAATAGAAACACATTTTTGGAGTTATATCCAAGTGTTCACCCTTTGAGGTCACACATATAGTAATAAGTGCAATATAGTGATGACAGGAATGTATTTTAAAAGGGAACAAAAAACTTCAGCCAGAATCAGGAAAACAAACGTCTTCCTGCACCAGAAATGGAACAGAGATGCAAAATGTTGAGGTGGCTAAGACCAGGATCCCAGTAGGCCCCACGTCTGGAAGCAGGCAGTGGCTACCAAGAGATGATGTTCTATTGGGTAAGGGGGACCAGGAGTTCTCCATCAAACACTGGGCAGGGGCAGGCTCACAGCTTGAAGGCAGGAGCTGAGAGGGGCTCTCCCTAATCACAAAAAGAGACTAAACAAGGAAAAAAATAACACTGCAAATGTCCTCTGGAGAGATTGTTTTGAACAGTAGCTCCTAGTTTCATCTGAATGTGACAGTAAACCAGGTTGCCAGCTGGCGGAGTGAGAGGATCTGCCATCTCCAGCATCACAGTGGAACAGGCATCTGAAACTGCTCTGAAACCTCTTAATCCCAGAGGCTCAGAGGGCCAGGAGGAAGCAACTGCAAATCTTCTAGTATGAGAGAGAGACAGATGCATTATGCAATCTAACACTAAAAGAGACAGCCAACAAAGTCAACCATCAAAATATGAATTTACTCCAGACTTAATTTTATAGAATTTTTTGGCAAAACCTTCAAATATGTAGGCTAAATGTGTTCAAAAAGATAAATGAGGCATAACTTCTTTTAACAAGAAAAAGACTGCATAAAACACAAACAAGGAGAAATGAAACAAGTACAAGTTGCACTGAAAAAGAACCTCCTATAAATGTGGAAATGAAAGATGTGATGATAAAAATTAAAGTACACTTGATCAATTAGACAGTACAGAGTTGAAGAAAGGTGAATTATTTGGACAATCTTTAAGAGGACCAAGTCTGCTTTTCAGTTTTCACAGCAGGAAGAACATACCTAATAGGTCTTGCATTTTTCCTCCAAAGACAGTCTATTACAAGCAAGGGAGTACTTTGGGTCTATGTAAACTCCCACAACCTTAGTTTAGAACCATGTGTGATCAAGAAATTTAAAGAACAAATGTGTCCTGTGTTCTGTACATTATGTATTGGCTATTTAGTTGCTATAAAAGTACAAGTCCCTCTTTGCTGTAGTAAGAGTTTTAAACCAGTGAGAAGAAGTGACTTTCACATTTCACTCTTCTCACACCCATTTTGGGGATCAGAGACAGGAAACAGGGGCAGAGCGTCTGGGATAGGGGCTGCCTCCCTGCGAGTCACTCCTATGTTCCAATGGGAGCCTACGGTGTGAGGTGCCCAACCTGGATGTCTCTTCGATCCCAAGATGGATAAGAACACATTCCTCAATGAGGGATCATCCATGCCTATTGCCAGAAGCCGCAGAGAAATAAGTGTGAGATTTAAAAGAGGTTTTGGTTACCTTGTCTGAAGAGAGAGCTGGTGCTGCTGGGTTTTCTGTATTCCAAGCTCCAAAAGAAGGGTTGTTTGGGCTCATGAGGTGGCCCCATTCCTAACAGAGTCTCTAGGAACATGGGAAATAAGATGCATTGGAAATGGCACTCATCTGGGACTGCACTCTAGAGCTGGTCCGCCTGCTGAAGGAGCCACCCTCCTCCTGACTGGGAGGGCTCCTAGCTAGGGGGAGTGCATCACACCTGTGACGGGGCCCGTCAAAGACGCTGTCCACCCAGACACACAGGAGGCATGCTGAGGAACCAAGGGGCACTAGGGGACTTGGGGCTGCAGAATAGAACATGTACATTGGATATTCTTTCAATTTATTTAGGCTTTTAAAACATACTGTGGACCGTATGCTTGGCATTTGGAAGCTTGATGCTCACTGTCACTCAGGATTTGAGCAGTGAATATTCCCTGAAGCCTTTTAATGCACAGGTATTTTTTTAAAGCTACATAAGCAGCCAGACGCAGTGGTTCCTGCCTGTAATCCCACCACTTTGGGAGACAGGCAGATCACCTGAGGTCAGGAGTTCAAGACCAGCCTAATCAACATGGAGAAACCCCGTCTCTATTAAAAATACAAAATTAGCCAGGTGTGGTGGCATATGCCTATAATCCCAGCTACTCAGGAGGCTGAGGCAGGAGAATTGCTTGAACCCGGGAGGCAGAGGTTACGGTGATCAGAGATCATACCATTGCACTCCAGCCTGGGCAACAAGAGCAAAACTCCATCTCAAAAAAAAAAAAAAAAAAGCTGCATAAGCAACAATGGAGCCATGAAAGCAGATTGAGGCGGATGAGCCATTTTATTTGGAGGGTCTTCTGAGCAGTGATTGCCTTGAGTCGTTTTGCTTGTACCTTCACCTCAGCCAGTCTCAGGGTGAGCGGTGAGCACCCACCTCCTCCTGGCTTCTCCATGGGGCCAAATCCAAAGTGTGTCTGTTGGACTTAGAGCCACCCCTGCCACCCCCACTCCACATGTGGCCTGCTGCTCAGCTTCTCTGTGCTCAAGGCTTCCTTTTGCCCTTTACAACCTTTTACCTCTCCAGAAAATTCTACCTTTCCTCTATCTTGTTTAATAGTGTCTTTTTATATTTTCCTGTGTTATTTATTTTGCTGAGTTTCCATAGAAACAGAGGACTGGAGGATAGTGCGGGGATTATCTACACCCACATGTTACGGATGAGAAAACTGAGGCCCAGGGAGATGAAGTTAGATTTTGTTTTTAGTGAGCCATGGGGAAAAAAAGGATCTTCCTAAAAGGACCTGGCTCCTCTCAGACAGCTGGCTGTTTCTAGAACTTTGCGTCAACGAGTTTCTCAGGGTGGCAGGCTATTCCTGCATCCCCAGAGTGCCCCAGAAGTCCGGCATCAGAGGTCATTCTGAAAGTATCTGCACTCCCTCTGGGATCAGCTAACCCTGCCTCTGACCCTTTCAGACTTTTGGCATGGTCTGGCCAAGCAGGCTCCTTTCCCCAGCTTCCTGGCGACCACGATGTCATCCAGAATGTTCTCCCTCCGGCCTGACCTGATTTCCATTTGCTGCCTCTGTCTAATCCTGCCACTTTCCTTGCCATGGAACTTGCCGGCGGGCCCATCGGCAGGGAGCCTCCTTCTGCCCCTCCTAAGTGTCTTTGGTGCCCTGGTGCCCACGAGCAGGAGTCTGTCACAAGGCCGAATTTGGACCAGCCCCCAGTGGAGCCGCACTGTTTTGCTCCCAGCTCCACAGGGAGGGCGATGTGACCCATCCACACCTGCATACGGTGCCTGCCAAGGCATGACGTGCTGAGGAAGGTTGATGAGGATAAGGTTCTCAGAGAGTTCCTGCTGGACATCTGTGGCCCAGGGCTTCTCCTTATAGGGAATAAAGTGAGACAAACTCAATTGGCCTTAGAATTATAAAGGTTAGAGCTGAGTCATAAGAGATCATGTAGATGAGAGAGAGTCTGCTGGGGGCCAAATTTCATGGCCACCCAAATCACCTTAAGGGGTTGGTAAAATTCAGATTTTTGTGTCCTTCCCAGAGAGATTATAATTTAGTTGGTCCACAACAGAGGCAAGGAAAATGACTTTTTAATAAGCATAAGTGGTTCTGATTTGGAACCTCTCGAAGGTGCAAATAAGGAAGCCAGGTCCACAGCATCCACCGCCCGTCAGTCCCCACCCCAGTGATGAAGGCTGTGGCTCCCCAGCTTCTGCAGAGGGGAGTCTCTGATCTTGTACCTCTGCATAGCCTAGTCCTCCTTTTGTTTCTAGAACTCTCCCTTCTGTGTGTCCCACCTGGGTCCTTGAGAGGCAGGCTGTGCTCCCAGAGAGGTACTCGGAGGAAAACACAAAGGTATGAGGGAGGGCAGCACAGAAAGGAAACTGAATGAGCAGTGAAGACAGCTTCAAAATTGCTTCACGATTTTGCCAAGGGAAATTGCTGAGCCCAAACATCCAGTCAATTGGGTTGAAAAACAGCCATCAAGCCATCTGCCAGTCAATTAAATGTGCGGTCAGTCACTCACCTAATGAAACTCCACGAAAAAATGTCTACTTCAGCTTTTCCCTCCTCCTCCATCCTCATCCTCCCCTTCTTCTTCCTTATTTTACTTCCCGATGGATGATGTGATAAACCAAGTTGGAAAGAGAGATGAAAACAAAAGTTGCATTGTTTACTGATGTTAAACTTGTTTAACTTATTTTATCACAGAGTTTTTCCATGTGACATTGTGCAAAGACAAATATGCAAATGCATGACCTGGTTCCTAAAGTTCACCAGTAGTGAGGCAACAGGACAGAAACCCAGAGGGGACCAAAGATTGGGTGTTGCATACACAGAGAATACAAGGGGGAGCATTAACCATTTTCTGGTAGAAATGTCTCTTAAAAAGTGATTTTTATCAGCTGGGTATGGTGGCTTACACCTTTAATCACTGGGCGGCCAAGGCGGGTGGATCACCTGAGGTCAGGAATTCGAGACCAGCCTGGCCAACATGATGAAACCCCGTTCTCTACTAAAAATACAAAAAATTAGCTGGGCATGGTGGCAGATGCCTGTAATCCCAGATACTCAGTAGGCTGATGTAGGAGAATCGCTTGAATCCAGGAGGCAGAGGTTGCAGTGAGCTGAGATCATGCCACTGCACTTCAGCCTGGGCAATGAAAGTGAAATGCCATCTCAAAAATAAAAGTGATTTTACTCTTCACAATTCCTCTTTAAAATTAAAATAGCCATTCAACTCTTTTGTGCCTAGTGTGCAATTTCAAATTATTTCTTCTTGCAGTTTTCTCAGTGCTTGCCAAGACCTCACAGATGAGAGGATGTTTTATACCTTCAGTATGAGTTTTGTTCCATTCACAGACATTAATCACCAAATGCCAAGAAGGGGCTGATATATGGGACACAACAACCAGCATAAATTACATTTTAAGGCGCTCAGATAAGAGCAAAGTCAACATCTCCATGTACCACCTCAAATTCCTTTTGGAATTAGATGGTGGTATAAATCTCAAGCTATAAATAAATGAGACAGTCCTGTACTGTATTATACTAACATCATAAAAACAAACCACTCTTTTTCTCTTCTGAGCATGTCTGAATTTGAACCAGAAGTAAAAATAGTTAAAGAAACACAGAAGTTTGTTAAATGAAAGTGAATTTAAAATAAGAATTCAAAAACCATGAAATGCAGTGGTCATCACACATAGTGGCTACTTAAGAACCCAAATCACATGATGACAAAGATGGTCCCAGGCAAATGATCCTTTCTCCTCTTCCTCTGTTGGGTAATAGTTCACAGGTGGATGACTTACTTAAAATGCTAAGGTTATAGAGGGATCATGACTATAAAAGGTATCTGGTTAAGGAAATATAATGGTGGATGTTTGATGATAAAATCTGAGAACTGACCCTTTGTGGGCCTGGAAAATCCCACACATACATGTATTTTGTGAGCTCATTCGAGTATCAGTTTTCACAATGTGCTAGAAGGAGCTCTACACCACCCTGCTGCTGAAGTGAAAGTGAGGCTCACAGCCATCACTCAGAAGATGCCAAACAAGCCTTGATGGAATAAAACATAAGATCATAACTTCTGTATCTATGTATAGTGAATGGGCACACAGAACACATGCTACGTACAAGGTACCTGTAGATTTTACGAAGAACTCTTGGGGAAAAATAAAGTACTTTTTATCAAACTAAAAGGATTGAAAGTGATTTTATTGTGGTTTCATAGGAGAAATACTATGTTACTCATAAAAAATATAGTATATTACTTATTAGAACCAATACAAAAATCATAATCAGCAATATTCCAACATTCTAGGCAAAAGGTGTAAAATCCCTTCCTGACAACTTACACTAAAATTAACTCCAGATGGATTAAAGACTTAAACATAAGACCTAACACCATAAAAATCCTAAAAAAAAAAAAAAAAAAAGGTGTAAAATCACAGGGATAGTAAGAAGTATATTGATATCAATAAATATAAAATGCAACAAATTTACTGATGGATAAAATCCTACATCTTTTGTATGATACTATAAATGCAAATAACAATCTCATTTTTCAGAAAATGCTGGTACCTAAAAAGCCAGTCATGCTATAAAACATATGTAAATGGATTGTTGTATTAGCACTCTGGACCAAGTAAATATATCAGTAAAAATTGAAAGAAGCAAGTAGTAGGATACAATAAATTTGAAGTTAATCTATACGGAGCTGAAGTACGCATAAACAAAAAATAAGAACTGAGAGACAGTTTTAAAATAAATAATAAATTTGAAAGAATTCCAATATCATGTTTATGCAGGCAGCAAAACCAAATACGTCTCTGTGAGTAAACAATAGGAAACAAGGAAAAATATCATGAATTCTAATAGATGCTGCCTTGAATCTGTTGTGATTCTAATAATTCTGTTGGTTTTAACTCATAGCTTATGCTGAGGTAAATTTATACCTAAGATGTTAGTGAAATAATCCCAGATCTGCTTCTTCTTATCAGCTGTGTGACCTGGGCTTGTTATTTCTTCCCATGGGTGCCAGGCTCCATTGTAAGGAGCAGCAACACCACCATTGTCCTGCTGTCCATCCCTCTCCAGCTCCTCGAGCCTTGGGGGCCTGGCTTGACAAATGGAGCAAGGACCCACTGGATGGAGGGAAAAGCTTTTATATCTGGGGGAAAGAAAGAGCAATATATATCATAACCCAACAAGTACAGTATATGTATAGAACTATAATAATGGCTTTGTTAATCCCTTTAATTGCCTCTTTAGCAACAAGGCTCTTGAATATCAGTGGCCAACGTGCCAAATGTTTTAGTCAAATACTAACACGTGAAAGATTATACTAATACATGGCAGCTGGTTAATGTGCTGATCAGAAGGGAAGAGGACCTTGATGGGTTGTTCTGTTAGGGCAGTTTTAGACCTGGAAGCAGAAAGCACTAGGGGAAGTGACTATAAAGAGGCATGACATGTGACATTGGAGAGAGGAGGGGTGGCCCACACAGACTAGGAGCCTGTGGTCCAGGATGTGAACAACCATGTACTGAACAGTGCTTACAAGCCGAAGGACCTAAGAGCAATCATTAGAAAGACTGCCTTACTTAGATCGCTAATGTTCTGAGAGGCAGCTATGCTCAACTCCTCAGGAATTCATTTAGCTGGTGTAGTCTCAGGCCACACTTTCTTTATGAGAAGCAAGCAAATGAATGTGATGCAGATTGATAACAGGGAATTTCCAAAGCACTAATTACAAAAACACAAAACATTTCAGGAGCACAGTTGTGTCTATAAGCCTTCAGCCCACAAGCCATACCATCTATGTCTACATCTGAATCTGTAACTATGAACTGAGCACTTGAGACTTATATTCCCAAGGGCTAATTATGCTGAAATGTTATGTTCCATTTAATCTACTCTGTCTCATAAGACAAGGAAATGTACACTTTAGAAAGTTTCTCATTAAAAATAAATTACAAAATTTAAAAGATTAACTAATCTTTAGGTATCTGGGTAAACTCAGCCATCCAGGAACGCTTATTTCCTAAGCACTCTGGAATGGGAAATCCTTTAAATAAAACACTATGTAGATTGATTTGGATTATACGTAAATACTGTTTCCTTTTTAAAAATTATTCACCCTGTTTCATTTTCTTGACGTATCCATACACCATGAGTGTACATTTTGATGCACAGTTTAGTTTTTGAACTTGGTATAAATTTTATCTTCTTTTTTAAAATCAAACTCTTTTTCTTGTTTTAGTCTCTTTCTTCTTCTCTCTCCCTTTCCTTTTGGAAGCTGTATTCACAGTGGTGACAAAATCCCGACCTGCTGAATGTTCTTTATTACAATTCACAATATGCTCATTGTTTCCCTGAGAAGAAAAAAAAGAGAATCCCCAGTGAGGGGGAGACTGTCCCCAAAGAGGGTCTCACAGTCATTTTCTGCTGCTCTCTGAACTCCAATCCTAGAATTTGAGCTTGAAGAGATCCTACAAGTCATCTGGCCTACCTTTCTGATTTTCTAAGTAAGGAAATTATGACCCAAAAATATATCTTTCTCCAACATTACACCTCTGGCTAGCAGCAGCAGGGTGTTATATCATTTTCCCTAGCTGTCGTCCAGTGCTTGTCCCATTATATAAACATGTTTCCCTCCGCTTCCTTTCTTATTGATGGTAATGTCCACTTAGGGCTATAATTTGCTTATTTTGGAAGATGGGAGTGAAGTGGATGGTAAGAGGACTGTTACATGGATACTGTCTGTTTTCTGTAATATGATGAGAGGGTGTGAACATTTCAAATAAAATAATTATACTGTTACAAGCAGCAAATCCATATGGGTCTGCAGCAATCTCAGTTCCTGTCTCCTCAGAAGAAAGAATTCGACTGACGGGGCATAAGGCAGAAGAAAAGACCGAGGCAAGTTTTAGAGTAGGTGTGAAAGTGTATTAAAAGCTTTCGAGCAGGAAGAAAAAGGAAGGAACGTATACTTGAAGAGGGCCAAGCAGGCAACTTTGAGGACAAGTGTGTGGTTTGACCTTTTGACTTGTGGTTTTGTATGTTGGCATACCTCCGGGCTCTCGCGTTCCTTCTCCCCCGATTCCTCCCTTGGCTGTGGGCTGTTTGCACTTGGAGTGACCTGCGGGCACCTGGGAGGGGAGCATGCGCAGTGTGTTTACTGGAGTTGTACGCATGCTCACTCGAGGCATTCTTCCTTCAGTCAAATGTCAATGGAACATCACAGACCAGTTAAACTCTGTAATTTTGCCTCTTAATGCGCATGCTGGAGCCCACTACCCAACTCCTGAGATCTTATTCAGGAAACTGCTATTCACTTGTTTCAGGTTTTTTTCTATCATAGGGAAACGGCCTTTCCCTGACACTGGCTGTGACCAATCATTATTTTAGAGAGACAATTAACAACTGCCTGACCACCACCTGATGTTGCTTGACATTCCTGGGACGGGGTGGGAGAGCCCTCTCCTGTCTTGCCGATCCCTGACCAGCTACTTGCTATAACAATACCTCCTCAAAGAAAAAGTCCCAAAATAAATGTAAGGCATTAATAAGACCCAGAGAGGATTTGCTTGATCACAGCATGAATTAATAACTAGATATGAAATGCAGAAATATATACATTCAGAAATAATTTCTTTTCCTTCCAGAACACTCAGATTGACCAGATGCTGAATTTAAACATCTTCAATCTCTCTGTGGCTATGATTATAATTATGAACATTCTCAACAGTGTTGTAAACATGTAAGCAAAATGCTGAGGAATTGCGTTTTCAGAAAATATACAAAGGAATCTATCATGGTGTTTTCTTCAAATCTGAAACAATTTGTAGACATGCACAGGTTATTCTTTTTCCCAACCCATGAGCCAGGATGCCAGTGCATATTACCTGGTCAATCACATCTCAGGGGTTCTGCTTCAATTTTCCTAGGTTTGCTTCTGTGTCCCCAAGTGATCCCTGGAAGCATGCCACCTCTTGGCAAGAATACAAGTCAAATGTCAGTAGACATATGAAGAACTTCCTGCAGCTTGCAGGGATCTTCCTCATCGAAACCCTCCTAGGTAGGTAACAAACTCCTGCAATTGACATGCAATGCAAGTCAGGGCCAGCCAAAATTACAACCAGGCAAGAGTCACTTCTAGCACGTTCTATGCCCTTTGCTCCATGGTGACGTGGTGATTCTCAGTATTCCCACTATTACAGAGCAAGTTTTAAGGGGTCCGTGGAGTTACTTTAGCTAAATGAGGTATTATAAGTAAAAATTAGTGGTTCAACTCAAAGCATGTTTATATGAAAGAAATACTGAGTGGTAATTTAGGTAGAGAAAGAAACTTAAAAACTATCTACATTCACACCAAAACCCACATAGAAAAGCCTGACTAAAAGCAAAAATACTTTAGGGCTTATGAAAACACTGAGATGGAAAAAAAAAAAAACTTTTCTCAGGAGCAAAACAGCATGAATTATTTTTTAAAAGGCAATTTTGCTAAGTTGAAAATCCATTAAGTCAATGAACTATCACTTTCTGAGTTCAAAAAGTGAGACTTTTACTTGCTTAATTGTCCTCGCACTCAATGCCTTCAAATTAAAAATGATCATTCTTTAACACTTAAAAAATCCACTTCATTGTCAAAGACATAAATCTTTACGTTCCTCTTCATGTCATCTGTATGTACTTAAAGTTTTTTTTATTTCCTTTTCCAAAACCCTTAAAGAAAATAAAGATCTAACAATTAGGGTCTTAAGTTAAAATCTGATAACATTTTTTATTCATCTAAGTTTCTGCATCCCTAACTGCAACAAATTGAGTGTCTTCAATAACTCTGAACAGCTTTTGACAGTTTGAGAGAAAATAAAATCAGAAAATCTACTGACTCATTGACTTGGACTGGATGACACTAGGAACTCAAGGAAGAGGTGACATTGATAAGGACAGGAGGCATGGAAATACTGGGTAGAAGAGGGCAGGGTTCCTGGCGAGGGCTCCACCCTCAAGCCTGGACCTGTGGCCCAAAGTGAGAACTATCCCTGTTTTCCCAACTGAATATTGCCTTTTGGCCCACCCAACCCCCTATCCTGGGGCCCATAAGAACCCCAGACCCCAGACTCAGCAGTCATACACACAGAAGAGAGAAGTGTCTAAACATTAAGAGGAGAAGAAACAGCTGGACGTTGGAGACTATGGTAGGAGAGGAGTTTGGCTGGGGACTGCTGGACTCCAGATTATCTTCCCACTCCATCCCCTTTCCAGCTCCCCTTCCTGCTGAGAGCCACTTCCACCTTTAATTATTTCTTGTGACTCGATTCTTTCTTGACACCAGACAAGAACTTGGGTATCAAGAGGGCAGGGTATAAGGGTATAAGAGGCTGTCACCCTGACCCTTCACTGACCTGGTTAATACTTAGCTGTCTGTGAATAGCAAACGCTAAAAGAGCACTGATTGTAACACATGCCCTCTGGGGCTCTAGGGAGTTGCAGACATCCTCTTCCAGACAGCAGAATTAAAAGAGCATTGTAACACACTTGGATGCCGCCACAGGGCCCGCACAGAACCTGCTCCTGCCAGAGAGAAGGGACCAGTCAGTTCCAGTGTTCATTTGTTCAGGTTCCCATACCCATCTGCTAATATGCTCGCTTCCATAAGGGATTGAGTGCTACAGCCAAGTAAACGAGCCAACCCCATCACAAGTCCTGTGAAGGGGTCAAGGGAACCCCCCCCCCCATTTCAATATCATTATCAAACATTCCAGAAGTATTTAAATGTGCTGTGGTGTTAGGACTCCTACATCCTGGACAAGACCATGCACACATCTTACCTCCTCACCATAGCTACTTCCCCAGACTGTACCCAGAGCAGCAACCCTGCCCACCTCCCACAAGCCCTTCACTGTCTAAATAAGCATCTTCTCATTTTTTAACAAATATTTGTTGAGCAATTATTATATACCAGCCACTATTTAAGGTTTCCACCTTCACAAAATGCATATTTAAATAGGGGAGAGAGAGAGAGAGAGAGAGAGAGAGAGATGATATCTCATTACCTCAAGAGTTCAGTGATACAAGTAAAAAAAAAAAAATAAGATACTGTAAAGACAGAGTGACTTCACTGGTTATCAAAAGGGCTAATGAGAGAAGGCCCCTCGGGTTATTTCAGATCCCATTGTTGGCTGTCTTTCCTCTGCTGTGCCAGAGCTCAAAAGCCAGACCTGAACTCCTGTCAAAAGAAACCAAACAGCTTTTAAAAAGAATATTGTGAAGTATGCAAGAATATGCAAGCACGTACACTTAGCATGTAAATATTGAAGAACAAAAGAAAGCAGAAAAATAAGAATATTTTAACAAAACTTTTTGATAAAATTTTAAAAAATGGCTCCAAAACATAAGGGTCTTGATTTTGCCCCCTTCCACCCTAGGGGCCAGGAGGCAGCTGAGAAGTTACGGGGGGTGGGGAGGGGGTTGTCCGATGTCCAAAATCTCCAGGAAATGCTACCATCCCCTTCATCCCTAAAAGATGCCGCATCCTGGGAAGAGACAAGATGGGTGTAGCTTAAGAGGAAAGGGTGTCAGAGGGGCCATTAGAGGATTTGACAGGACCTGGTTACAGGCTCACCTGGAGGCCACGTGGCCTCCACCTTTGGGCTTCCGCAAAACTCTAGAGAGCAATAGAGCTCCCAAAGAAGGAAAGGGTGTTTCCTTCGGTTATTGGAGCCAGATGATGAAAATGTGGTTCTCATTTGTTCCAACCACTGCTGTGTTTCCAGTCCTATGTTAACGCTTGATATGGATTTTTTCTAACCTTTATTTTTTCCTTTTTGATCCTAAGCAGCTAAAAAAGGGAAACCTAGTATTAATCACACAAGCTTACTGTGCTGATCCCAGTGTGTATGACATTTCCTTCTCAAGACTCTTTAAAATCTCGGCAGGGTGGCAGGAAGAAGGTTGAGGGAATGTTCAGCAACCCACTTATGGGCCCAGCAAGTCACTTTCCTGTTGCAATGATCTGGATCATACAGGGCATCTCACGGACCTTCGTGAGGACCTTTGTCCATAATTATAACCCTGATTCAGGTCAGAGTTGCTAAAAAGGAAGGATTTCTCATTTTCAGTTTCATCATTTGGGTTAATACAACGTAATGGCTTTTAACAGAAAAAATAAAACAGAATAGACTTTAAAAATACTTCTGTCTGAAACTTTCATACTTAAATAGTATTTGGACTTTCTTGGTAATTGTTTTTGTGTCTTATTTTCTTTTTTCCTACAAAACTTAAACATTTTTTCCTTAACTGAAACACTTTAAGAATACAGTCAAAGTGTTTTGTTGAGCCTACATAGGTTGCTAACACAGATTAAAATTTTGCACAAAATGACCAGGTGCAGTGGCTCACGCCTGTAATCCCAGTACTTTGGGAGGCCTAGGAGGGCAGATCATGAGGTCAGGAGATCGAGACCATCCTGGCTAACACAGTGAAACTCCATCTCTACTAAACATACAAAAAATTAGCCAGGCATGGTGGTGCACACCTGTAGTCTCAGCTACTTGGGAGGCTGAGGCAGGAGAATTGCTTGAACCTGGGAGGCGGAGGTTGTAGTGAACTGAGATGACACCACTGGGTGACAGAACAAGAATCCATCTCAAGAAAAAAAAATTTTTTTTGCATAAAATAATACAATTGTTTATCAGTCTGGGGGATGACCTACGTCAACAGTTTCTTCCTCTTAATGGCCATGGAAGCCATTTTTCCAAACAGAATCTCATATGGGGTATCAATACATAAAAGGGTAACATTTGGATGTTCTCACTGAAACAGTGACTGAGAGGTCTAATGTCCTCTCTCTTCCATTTTTCCCTGGCCCCCATCCGTTCACACCCACACACCACAAGGCCTCCCCCGCATACGAGAGATACACACACCACATGCCAGCCAGCATCCTGACTTGGAGGAACACAATTTAGAGCCACAGCTCTCAAGGAACCTCATTCCTTTCAGTTTCATGAGACCACATTCTACCAGCGGCCACACTGGATATTCTGAATATGATTATCTTTTCAGCATGCCCAGCACTAGACTTTTGCTTATTCATCTTCAAAGACTATCCAAGAAATTTAAAAGGCAATGCATTTAATTCTTTTTTATTTCTCCTTTCCCTTTTATGAAAACTGAAATAAAGATAAACTATTGTAATAACGTTGCTTTGAAAGAAAATTAGAGATATCACCTGGTGCTGCTCTTAGGCTTACGTTTATCTGTTAATGTGTTAAACAAATATTCACTGAACTCCTACAGGCAAGACAAGTTAGTTGTCTAAGCCAACCAGATTAAGGCAGCATGGTTAAATGGAAAGGATATGACCTTTCTGTGTTGTCCCACAGGCCTCGGTTTCTTCATCTGTAAATTGGGGATAATGACGCCTAACTTTCAGTGTGTTTGTGAAGCTCAGTGGGATAAAACATACAAAAATATCTATCCCAGTACTTGGCCCAAAGCATACTAAATTTCCACTGGGGTGCGGTGGGTGGGGTGGTGTAACAAGTTTTCTGTGCTGGAACCGCAGGGTGGAGAGTAAAGCCTGACATCTAGTGGCCAAAGTGACAGCTGCTGTAGGGTTGAGTCTCAGAGGTTCCCAAATTTGGATCTGCATCAGAATCACCTGCAAACAGATCCCTCTCCTGGAGATTCTGATGCTACAGGTCCCGGCCTTAACTTGGGAATGTCTAGTTTTAAGAGCTCTCCCAAATGGTATTATGTCACCTGCCAATTGTAAGTTGTCTGATGTCACTAACCTGAGGGTTCAGGCAGGAGAGGCTAGTAATTGAGAAAAGTTATTTTAAGCTCTTCATAACAAGGGACCTTGTGCCTGCAGGAGTGCAAATACAAGAAAGCACTTTATTAAAGCATCAATTTCCAGGCAAGCAAAGCCAATCAAACCAAGCTAAGAATGATCCCATGTAGAAAAAATGATCCCATATATATATATATGGAGCAAAAATTACTGCTTGTGTATACACAAGCAGTAATTTTACATATATATTTATACACACACACACACACACACTTAAGATTGAGGTAAGCCCACCGAAAAACACCACACTTACCTTCTCATCACAATTATTCCTTGAGAAACCTGGAAAACCCATTATAGCATTTCCACACATTTGACAAGCATTCATCCAAAAAATATTAATTTAGCACCAGCTACGTTCCAAGAGCAATATTTGTCCTTGAGAGTATCAGCTGCATAAGATTAATTCAGTGCATTCTCTTACAGATCTTATGGGCTACTAAGGAGATGAGCAGGTAATAAAGCTATTGAAATAGAACCTGCAGTGTGAAGACATAAGAGTCTGGAAGGTGTGGAAGCACAGGGAAAGCCATCTGTATGAGTTTCCTGTTGCTACTGCAACAGATTGCTACAAATTGAGTGGCTTAACACGCAAATGGATTATTTTATCATTCTGGAGTTTAGAAGTCCAAAATGGGTTTTACAAGGCTAAATCAAGGAGTGCACAGAGCTGTGCTCCTGTGGACACTCTAGGGAAGAACATGTTTTCTTGCCTTTTCCAGCTTCTGGAGCATTCACAGTCACATCGCCTCTGATTCTGACTCTCTTGACTCCTTCTTATTGGGATCCCTGTGATCACATTGCTCATCTGCATCATCTAAGATTACTTCCCTGTCTCAGTATTCTTGACTTAATCACATCTGCCAAGTCCTGTGGCCATGCAAGGTCATATATCCACAGGTGTGGGGCGGTAATGACACGGACATTTCGGGGAGCCAGTACTCTGCCTCTCACACCATCTCATCCAGACTTGGAGAATCAGGGAGGCTTCCTACAGGAAAAAAAAACTTCTGAACTGAAACTTAACTGACAAAATATTATATTTCCAGAAAATGTGGGGTAATGAAGGAGGAGGGTCAGACACAGTGAAAAGGACACTTCCTAAACAGAGGAAAATGGGGATGACTCAAAGGTGAAGGAAAGCATGTTTGTGGAACCTAAGAAAGTGCTTCAGCCAGAAATAAACCCAAGCGTTTACAGTTAATTGCTTTTCAACAAAGACACCAAGAACACACAATGGGGAGAGTCTCTTCAACAAATGGAGTTGGAAAAACTGGATATCCGCATGCAGAAGAATGAAAATGGGCTCCCATTTCACACCATATATAAAAATCAATGCAAGATGTATTAGAGACTGGAATTTAAGACCAACACCTGACACTACACAACTATTAGAATTAACATGGGGGAAAACAACATGATATTTTTCTGGGCAATAGTTTTTTGGCTATGACCTCAAAAGCACAGGCAACGAGAATGAAAATAGACAACAGGATTACATCAAACTATAATGCTTCTGCACAGCAAAGAAAACAAGTTACAGAGTGAAGAAATGACCTATATATTAGGAGAATATATTTGCAAATCATATATCTGACAAGGGGTTAATATCCAAAATATACAAGAAACTCAAATACGTCAATAACAAAAAAAAATAACTTGATTATAAAATGAGCAAGGACCTGAATAGACATTTCTTAAAAGAAGGCATACAAATAGCCAACAGGTATATGAGAAAATGCTCAACATCACTAATTATCAGGGAAATGAAAATTAAAACCACAATAAGATATCACCTCACACCTGTTAGGATGGCTATTATCAAAAAGATAAACGATAGCAAGCATTGGTGAGGTTATGGAGAAAAGGGAACCTTTGTATACTGTTGGTGGGAATGTAAATTAGCACAGCCACTATGGAAAACAATAGGGAGGGTCCTCAAAAAACTAAAAATAGAACTACCATATGACCCAGAATCCCACTGCTGGATATACACCAAAAGAAAAGATGTTAGTATATCGAAGAGCTATCTGCACTTCCATGCTTACTGAAGCACTATTCAGAATAGCCAAGATATGGAATTGATCTAAATGCCTATCAATGGATGAATAGACAAAAAGAATATGGTATATATAGACCAAAAAAATATGGTATATATAGACATTCTTTTTTAAATGAATGAAATCCTGTCATTTTCAGCAACATGAACAAGCATAGAAAACAACACGTTAAGTGAAAAAAGCCAGTTACAGAAAGATAAATATTCCATATTCTCACCCATATGTGGGAGCTAAAAAACAAACAAACAAAAAAGCTGATCTCAGGGAGGTAGAGAATAGAGTAGTGATTACCAGAGGCTGGAAGGGTAGCAGGGAGGAATGAGAAAAGGGTGATTAATGGGTACAAAAATACAGTTAAAAGAAAGAAATCCTAATGTTTAATAGCACATAGTAGGGGGAATATAGTTATCAACAGTTTATTGTTTACTTTTACATATCTAGAAGATTTGGAATGTTCTCAACATAAAGAAATGATTACTGTTTGAAGTGATGGACATCTCAGTTACCCTAATTTGATCATTACATGTTGTATGTTTATACCAAATACCACATGTACCCCATGAATATGTACAATTATTATGTAGCAAGAAAAAAACAAGTGAGGTTGCTCATGCCTGTAATCCAAGCAATTTA
This sequence comes from Cheracebus regulus, assembly GCA_963574635.1. Lineage (NCBI taxonomy): Eukaryota > Metazoa > Chordata > Mammalia > Primates > Pitheciidae > Cheracebus > Cheracebus regulus. The sequence continues at coordinate 17,571 of CAUYQU010009297.1, read as the reverse complement.
TGAGTCTGAGGCGGGTGAGTCAATCAAGGGAGGTCAGGAGGTTGAGACCAGCCTGGCCAAAATGGTGAAACCCCATCTCTACTAAAAATATAAAAATTAGCTGGGCATGGTGGCAGGTGCCTGTAATCCCAGCTATTCAGGAGGCTGAGGCAGGAGAATCACTTGAACCCGGGAGGCAGAGGCTGCAGTGAGCCAAGACTGTGCCACTGCACTCCAGCCTGAGTGACAGAGTGAGACTCCATCTCAAAAAAAAAAAAAAAAAGCGGGTCACTCCAACACAGTCCTATTAGTCCTATTTTCATCTTTTTCTAAAAAAATAAAGGTTATTAGTGAAAAAACAATCAAATTAAAATAAGATCTTTAATAATATTACACCAATGTTAACCTCTTGTTCTTAATTATTGTACTATGGTTTTACAAGTTGTTCCCATTAGGGGAAGCTAGTTGAAGAATATAAAGGAATATAAAGGAACTATTTTTACAGTTTTTCTGTAGGTCTAAATTAGTTCAAAATAAAATGGATTTAAAACTTTGGGGAAAAAATTAAAAATAAAAAATTCATAATAGCATAAGTGGGGAGAAGTGTTTTTAGGGGGAGATTAGAGGGAGATGAACATTAAACAAGAAAAATTATTTTTCATATAATAAAACGTTCCCTTTGGAATAAATAATAATTGTTATTGAAATTAGGTGCTTTAGGGCTGTGTGGTGGGTGCGGGAGGGAGGGAATAAGAAGGCCCTAAAAAGTAACCAGAGGTCAGATCATGGGGAACAATGTCAGCAGTTGCATTATGGGCTTTGGGATTTATCCTAAGGGTAGAAGGGAGCAACTAAAGAACTTTAAGGAGGAATATGATTTTACTCTGGTGTGAAGTGAAGCTTAGAAAAGGGCCATGGCTGGAGGACATTGGAGAAATCCAGATGAGAGATGACAGCTTCCTGAACTAAGGGCTCTGTGGTCACCGCAGAGGTTCATAGTGCAAAGCTCCTTCACCTACCAGCTGTGTGACACTCTCCAAAGTACTTAACTTTTCTGTATCTCAGCCTCCTCTTCTGTAAAAGTGGGAATAACACTAGCGCTCACTGGAGCTTACCGAGTAGTACTGTTTTGAGGGTTGAATGAGGAAACACATTTAAAGCACTTATTACAGGGCCTGAAACATAATAAAGGTCCAATAAAATTTCACAGTTGCAATTTAATGGTAATTTCATCAGGAAAAAAAGGAACTGTGGGATTTGAGAGATGCTTAGGAGAAACAAGTAACAGAACTAGAGACAGGTTGCTAACAATAGGGTGAGGTTGACCAGGAAGCCCAGGCTAGAGCTCTGGGGTTGGGGTGGGCAGCTGGCCTAGTGATGCTACATACAGGTGATGGTGGCTCAGAACACAGAAGAGCCTGGCTGTGGGTGTGTTTGGGGGCACAGAGGATGATTGCTCCTGTTTTTGACACGTTGTCCGTGAGAGTGATCCTGAGACTCCTAAGAGAAGAGACCCAATAGACATTGGTTGGACGTTTTTAGAAAGATTTGAGCAGAGCTCTGAGAGTCATTAATTGAATCCAAGAGAGTGAATGAAGTCACCTGGGAGCAGATACAGAGTGAGGAGAGGAGGACCTAGGATAGAACCCTGGAAAACATGGATGAAGAGGACACTTTCTCTCTCATGGTATTTATCACTTTACTGTACTTATTTGTTTAATGTCTCTGCCACATAAACCCATTAGACTGCAAGCTCCCTGAGGGCAGTCATTGTGTCTAACTTGCTCACCATGTATCTCCAAAGAGTAACATCTAGGTGGCACACACCTCACTCAAATAAATATTTCCAGTTCAATGATTAAATGATAGGCACTCTTTAAAGCCACAAAAAGAATAATAAGTATAATATATAGGTCTTTGAAGGTTTGAGCATGAAGAAAATTAGTCTTCAGCAATAGCGAATGATATTAGAGAGTTTATAATGTTGGAGTGTATGAAAAGTTGGTAAGTAGAGGCAAAAGAATTACTCTTAGATGAACCATGAGGGAAGAATTGCCAGAATGTGGTTATTGGATGATGATGATATGCAAAAAATGAGACTTATGGATGATAGTGTCATTAAGAATAGGACAAATGGCCACCTATATCCCTGGGTGATTCAAGTAAAATCTTTAGTAGAGATCTCTTTCCGGTTCAGCAGTCTTGGCAAGTGATTGCAGCCTCACAACGGGCAGCCTAGGCCGATATCTAAAGTACTCCCTTTTGTGTATTTACACAATCATTCCATAAATATTCATTGAGCATGCCAGGACACAGAAATGAGTGAGACCTCCTATTCCCTGTGTCTAAGAAATTAACCCATTAGTGTGATGGAAAGAAATGTAAACAAATTAACAAGCTACGATATTGGTTTTATAATCTGGATATGGGGCACTATATCAAAATTGCGTTATCGAGGTCAATAATGACCTCTATGTTGCTAAATAAAAAGTCACTTCTATGTCCTCATCTTACTTGACCTGTCAACACAGTCGGACACAGTTGATTACTCCCTGTTTCCGTGGTGTGTTCTTTCCTCGGCTCCCTAGTTTGGCTCCTGGCTTACTGCCTGTTCCTCTGTAGTATGCTTCCATGATGCTTCCTCACCAGCATGACCTCTCAGCATTGGAGTGCCTCAGAGCTTACTGCTTGGACCTCTATTCTATCAATACTCATGCCTTGGTGATCTCATCGAATGTCTTGGCTTTAAGTATCATCTCTATGCTGAAGACTCTTACATCAGATCTGAACTTTTCCCCTGACCTGCAGGCTGTGTAACCAAACATCAAACTGCCCTCCTCGTGGATGTCTATTAGGCATCTCAAAGTTGACATGTCCAAAATCCAACTCCTGAATATCCTCCCCACATCGGCTCCTCCCACGGTCTTCTCGTCTTCATAATAGCAGCTTCATCCCTGTTGTTGCTCAGGCCAACACGCTTGCACTCATCCTCCCCTCCCCTCACTCTCTCACACTCCAGAGACAATCTATCAGCAAATCTCCAGGCCTTGCTGTCGTGTGATATCCAGGAGCTTAACCCCTCACCACTTCTGAACCTGCCCATGCCATGGGCATCTGCTTGGAGAGCTGCAAGAATTCCTACCTGTTCTCCCTGCGTCTACACCTGCTCCTTACAGCCTCATCTTAACAGAGAAACCAGATGATCTCATTAAACCTTCCACTCACTCTTCCACTCAGGCCCGGCTGCTCATCTCACTCTGAGAAAAAGGCAGAGTGTTTATAAGGCCTGATTCCCCTTCAACCTCAGATCTTCTCCTGCTCCCTCTTCTCCTGTCACACCAGTCCCCTAGATGCCTCTCTCACATGCCAGGCACCTGTTTGTTCCTCCTGCCTGGAGCAGTCTTCTCTGATAGCTGAGCAGCTCATTCCCTTATCTCCCTCAGATCTTTGCTCCCACATGCTGTTGACAAGACAGAGGCACACTGGCTCCTGTGAGCCAGTCCCAGCACACTCCGGAAGGTTGAGTAACTGGCCTGAAGTCATTCAATGTGTTACCTCTGTGTGATTGAAAGACCCATCCCTTCAAATGCCTGAACATTTCTGAGAACACGAAAATATCCTCCTTGGAAATAGCAAATCGTGTCTCCTGCCTTGAAGATGCCCCTTCCCAGCAAAGCCCTTTGCCTCAGCCCTTTGCTGTTGGATGGGGGCCGGAGGGAATGGCTGCCCCATGAACGCTGCTCATGCTCAGCTCCTGAAGACCTGACCTGGGCATATGCCTATATGATAAGGCAGTCCTTTACCCCAGAGGCCTGTGAGAGAGACATTCTACTCAAAAACCCTACTGGGCATGATGCAGTCCCCACTTAAAGCAGCAAGTAGACCCACACATCAGAGAAAGAAAATGAGAACAGAGTTAGATGAGCAGATTTATGAAACCCTGGCATTGTAGAACTTACCAGTTCCAGGGCAGCTGGTCTCCCTTTGAAAGGGTTAGAGCGGGAACATTCTGCTTCTTGGAAACACATCTAAGATGATCTAAATAAGGATTAAATATATACTCCCAGCCCCAAGTAGCCTGCCAATATGAACCCCAAAATATAATAACTTTTGAAGGGAATAAAAAGCCTTTTTAAAAATGCTTAAAATGTGCCAGATACTGGGAAGACTATTTTACATAAATTAGTTTATTTCATCTTCACAGCAACTCTCAAATTAGGCATTATTTTTCCCATTATGCATACAGGAAATTAAGTATCATCTGAGTCATTAAGTTGACTCAGGTCGGTGGTAAATGACAGAGTCAGACCTATTGACCTCCAAAGCCTTGTGCCTCCACTACAGCAGGCAGTGTAGACAGGTAAAGGGGTGTGGGCACTGCCTCCCACACAGGAGAAGGCTGAGGACGATGTTGATTGCCCTACTGGACACTTCTCTCCCAACCTGATGGGTTTCCTCCCTCTCTCTCTGGGCCACGCCTCCGTAAAGTGGCTGTGGGTCACAGCCACTAGAGGGCAGCCACAGCATGAAAAGCCACCAACTCTTCTCAGCTCTTTTCCTGGTCTTGCTCAGACCAGGACAGCAGGAGTAGGCACTCCTGGGTCTTCAGATGGTAGTAATGATCATTTACATTTCTCAAGGTTTTCACAGTCCACAAATCCCTTCCAAGTCACATTTCATTTCATCTTTGGCACAGCTTTCTCAGGTAGTTTTTCTTTTAAATCATCTTCATTTATAGAAATATTATAAAGTAGGCTGGGAGCGGAGGCTCACACCTGTAATCCCAGCACTTTGGGAGGCAGAGGTGGGTGGATCACGAGGTCAGGAGTTCAAGACAAGCCTGGCCAATATGATGAAACCCCGTCTCTACTAAAAGTACAAAAAAAGTAGCCACATGTGGTGGTACACGCCTATAATCCCAGCTACTTGGGACTCTGAGGCAGAAGAATTGCTGAATCCAGGAGGCAGAGGTTGTAGTAAGCCAAGATCACGCCACTGCACTCCAGCCTGGGTGACAAAGGGAGACTCCATATAAAAAAAAAAAAAAAAAAAAAAGAAAGAAAGAAAGAAAGAAAAATATAAAGTAATGAGACAGATATCAATGATTTCACTTTCAATATTTTTTCTAGAATGCAGAGGCTTGCTAGAACTGTGGATTCCTCAAGGCAAATAGGTCCATGGGTTAAGCAGACCAAAGCATAGAGGGTAGGTACTTAGAGGAACTGTCCTGTTGACCCCCACCAAACAAGTGCTCAAGAAATAGTAATTAACTAAACTAATTGAAGAAAACAGCCTCAAGGACCTATCGTGTCCAGGTTACAACCTTCAAGATTTTGCAAATAGGGATACTTGGGATTATTATCCCATTGTAAAACCAAGGTGTCTGGGTGTGCTGGCTCATACTTGTAATCCCAACACTTTGGGAGGCCGAGGCGGGCGGATCACCTGAAGCCAGGAGTTCAAGATAAGCCTGGCCAACAGGCAAAACCCTGTCTCTACTAAAAATACAAAAATTAGCCAGGTGTGGTAGCAGGCAGCTGTAATCCGAGCTATTAAGGAGGCTGAGACAGGGGAATTGCTTGAACCCAGGAGGCAGAGCTTGCAGTGAGCTGAGTTCACACCACTGCACTCCAGCCTGGGTGACAGAGTGAGACTCCATCTCAAAAAACAAAAATGATAAAAATAAAACTAAATTAAAATTAAAAGCAAGGTATCTATCCTTAAGCCATAATGTTTTTCAGTGAAAAAAGTGGGACTCAGACTAGTTTGAGAACTCTTTTCACCACATCTCACCGTCACAAAGAGATCTAGAACCCAGAAGGAAATTAAAGTTCAAAGAGACACAATTCGGTCATCAGATTCTAGGTGGCTGGCTAAGTTCTGCTGGCTGTCACTGAGGGGACGAGTCACCTGTGGTTTGTCCCAGCCATTCGGTTGGACCAGAGTTAGAGAAATCCACTCGCCTTGCCTCATTTTCAAGGTTGTAGCACACTATAGATCACAACGAGGCAGCGGCTGAACACTCTGAAGCCTTCCTGTTAAAGGAAAGTTAAGAAAAATGAACTCCAAATAGGTTGTTAAAATGACCTATCAGACTAACTGGTCAGAATTTCTATCAAGCTGTGTTGATGATGTCTGAACTAAGACGATGGCAAACAATGGTTTGAAACATCTCTAGATGAAACAGTAAAGGAGCAAAGTGTCTTAGAAAGCTTAGTCCACTTAACAGTTCTTCACCCACCAGGTTCCAGTCTTTCAACCCTGGCCTCTCTGCGGAGACCCCTCAACCTTCCAGCCATTCCTCAGCCCAGATGGCTTACTATGCCTTGTTCAACCATTGGTTGCCGCCTCTTCAGCTGACATTTCCTTTGGACGATCTGTTTCATTCTCAACTCTGGCTTCACCCTGGGATTATGGCTTGTGAATGCCCTTAACACCATACCCTGACATTTTAGCACCAATCCACCTCTCCTGCACTTCTAGTCCAGCCTCCAGAGCGCCATGCTGTATGGAAGCCTGGTCTCACTTTCAGTAAGGAAGTACCCACAGGAAGGGAGCCATTTTCACAGCATTCATTCAATATCACTCAGCAAGTATTGATTCCGCATCACCCAACTGGTATCTATGATTCACATTCTGTGCAAGAGTTGTGCTTGGTACAGGTGAGGATATAAGTGAAAATAAAAATCTGTATCTTCATGAGGTTAGTCTATTGGAAATGGGGACAGATCAGAGCAAGTTAATCCTAACATGTAATGAAACAGGTTGAACTTCATCCTAAGTTTAAAATGCTGTAGGTGTCCAGAGGAGGAAGAAAAAAACAAAGTAAAAGGATCAGGAGAATCCTTGTAAAGGAGTTGACATTTAATAAGTCTTAGAAAGGATCGAAGAGTCGGAATTTTCCAGAGAGAAGTAACACCCATAAGAGCACGTGCAGGGAAAGCACTGAAAAGTTGTGTAGCTTTGTGCAACGAACGGATGTGGCTGTAGAGTGAGGAAACGGGATTCAGGAAAGGGGTGGGATGCTGTGCAGAAATCCATGTGGCTTCCTGAAATGTCAAGAAAGGGGTAAATGAAACTAGTCTTCTCAAACAAGGGGTACAATCTGTTCGGACACACCAAGTGTTGAGCAATATTTAAGGTGTAACTTTTCCACCAGGCTAGCGTGTGCTGGATGGAGCTGCCACTTGCTGACAGATTCACTTCATGAACACTTGCCTGGAACACTTCTCATGCCCCCCTATTGCAATTCACTAAGCTCTTTCCCTCTGCTGCAAGACGTCGTAAAACTTCCATCTTTTCTTCCAAACCTTGACTCATTTCCTGGAAAGGGGGTTGTAATTTCACCTTTACCATTAATAAATACATCATCCTGGGCCATCGCTCAGAGGTCACCTCGCACTCTCTCCTACAAACCTCTCACCCTCCACTCCTGTCAGACACTTTTGTTCATCTTTTGTGTTAAACTGTGGCAATTAAACATTAGTTATGCCCATTTCCATCCCCACGATGCTGCTCATCTTTGATCATGAGGTCTCCTTTTTTTTTTTTTTTTTTTTTTGTGAGATAGAGTCTCGCTCTGTCGCCCAGGCTGGAGTGCAGTGGTGTGATCTCTGCTTACTGCAACCTCCACCTCCCAGGTTCAAGCAATTCTCCTGCCTCAGCCTCCTGAGTAGCTGGGATTATAGGCAAGTGCCACCATGCCCGGCTAATTTTTGTATCTTTAGTAGAGGCAGGGTTTCACCATGTTGATGGGGCTGGTGTCGAACTCCTGACCTTGTGACCACCCACCTTAACCTCCCAAAGTGCTGGGATTACGGGTGTGAGCCACTGTGCCTGGCCCGAGGTCTCCTTAATGTGGTTCCCCTCCACTGTTTAGGTGGCAACAGAGGTCAGGAACAACTCCAAAGCCCAGCCCGGTAGCCCATTAATTATAAAATAGATGCTTTTTATGGTTAATACCTAACATTGTGACAGAAATCGAAACCTCAGGTAAGAAAACTCTTTTGAGAAGCTCAGGAGTGACCCAAGAGGTGGTACCCAGTGATGGATTCATCTATTCATGATTTGCTGTTACGTCTCTGACCCTTGTCAAGTGACAACACTTTAGGCAATTTGAGAATGTGCTGAGAATTTACCTGAGCACTTGCTTGTTCCACAGGGACTAGACGTCTCAGTGAGTCTCCTACGAATGGTTTTCTCTAAGTCCATGATGCATTCTGCATTCTCAGAGCAAGAATGAGGTTGCAAAAGAGTCTTTCCCTTCCTGTCTGTGTGTCCATTTCCATAAAATGCGTTGTGAAGTTGTCTGTAATAGCCAGGAGACCTTATTGATTAAAGCTCAACTGATTTCCAAAAGTCTCCATTGACATACAATTCAGAAGCTTCTGGAAGGGCACCATAATAGGCTGAAGTGTGTGTCCTCCCAGAAATTTGTGTGTTTGAGTTCTAACCCCCAGTACCTCAGAATGTAACTTCATTTGGAGATAGAATCTTCAGAGACATAATTAAGGTAACATGAGGTCTTTAGGATGGGTCCTTAAAAGAAAGAGAGAATTTGGACCCAGGTACACACGGTGGGAAGACCCATGTAAAGACACAGGCAGAAGATGGCCATCTACAAGCCAAGGAGAGGTCTCAGAAGGAAGAAATCCTGCCAACACGTTATCTTGGACTTTTAGCCTCTGGAATTGCGAGAAGATAAGTTTCTGTCATTTAAACCACCCAGTCTGTAATACTTTGTTATGTATATCACAGGTACAGAATTGGGATGTGCACCTGTGTTTGTTTTATATCACCTGTAGGGAGGAAAGGCTTTGCTGAGTAAGCAACTTTGATTAAAGTATCCCTCCTTTCAAACTCCTACAAATTATTTTCCTCAATTTTACATATATATATTTCTCTCCCACCTAATTGATCTGATTATTAGTAGGAAGTGTTAGGATGAATTAAAAAACACATTGGCTCTGGTACTAAAGGAATAGAAAAACAAAAAGAGATTCTAAATATTTTTATAGAATGTAGAAGTGGGCAGGGCATGGTGGCTCATTTCCTGTAATCCCAGCACTTTGGGAGGCGGAGGCGGGAGGATCACATGGTCAAAAGATCGAGACCATCCTGGCCAAAATGGTGAAACCCCATCTCTACTAAAAATATAAAAATCAGCTGGGCGTGGTGGTGGGTGCCTGTAGTCCCACCTACTCGGGAGGCTGAGGCAGGAGAATAGTTTGAACCAAGGAGTTGGAGGTCACAGTGAGCCGAGATCATGCCATGCACTCCAGTCTGGCAACAGAGCGAGACTCTGTCTCAAAAAAAAAGGATGTAGAAGTGGGGGAAGATTCTAAGAGTTTTGCTCTTGACTGCATGATTTTCATCATGTTTCAGAAATCTGAATGCTAAGGAGTTTATGAGAAAACCATGCATATAGGAAAATGGCAACAACCAAGATTTAAGGAACGTAAGGAGTACGTATGAGGGCTTATGTACATTCTTTTACCATATTAACTGTACAGATTAAACTGCACACATGTTTAATGGGCATTTTCTTTTATTTTTACCAGACATTCTTTTACTCCTTAAGCAGTGCCTTTACCTGCACAGAGCAAGGTAAGGTCAAGCATTAGACCATCATCAAGTACTATTTTAACATACACATATGCACATAATTCCTTCTCCCTATGGCCATGTGTTCATAAATGCTAACTGGAAACACAGGAAAAAAGGATTTCAGCATTCCCAGTTTGGGTGACTTTTTCTTATGATCTCACGATGAGCTTGAAGCCAGACATAATAAGTCAGCCTGTCCTCAAGCCACAAGAGCTCAAAAGAACCAGATGTGTCCAACACATCCAGCCCACAGCGGTTGGTTTGAGCCATTCAGCTGTCAGCATATGTCCTGTTTGGTTTCTTCTTCTGAATCCCCGAACAACTCCAGGATTTTCACGCTGTATTTTTTTCTATAAGGTCTATTCCAAAATCACTCAGTGAACATGCGAAAGCAAACCCATCTGAGGTGGGCGTCCTTTGGGTTATGCTTTCTCTCTGTCCCTGCAGCCCACCCTCCTGCCTATTCCTCACTCCAATATCATCATCCTTCCAATGCTTGGTCCCACTCCCCCTCATGATCCTCCCTCCCAAACCAGTACACGCTACGCTCCTATACAACTCCCCTCTAACCTCAGACTCCTCTTTGAACCTCTTCCTGGTCTCCCCAACGTAACTGTCACTAGCTCTCCCCTGAGACATCAGGCTTCAAAAATTTGCTCATTTCCTCACGCCCATGTTCAACAACATAGGATATATAAAGTATTCAGCACACATATTGATACCTGGTGAGCCCTTATTATAATTATCATTATAATTATCATTGTTATTCCCTAGGTCAGGAGGTGAGGGTTATTGTCCTGCCACCTTCCAAATGTCTCCCACATCATTACTCCCCCACCTTGCAGTGAAAGCCCCCGCCTCTGTGGAGCACCTGCTGCGTGGCACGTGGTCCTGGGCTCCAACCTGGAACTGTCAGCATGGCCCCCAGCTCACCCATGCTCCATCTTGGCCCTGTGCACAACCCTGCCTCTGTTCACTTCCCTCTCTTTCTCTGAAATTTAGATTTCATGGTGCAGCATCTCCATTCCCCTCTTGCCCAGACCCTAAACTCTCTTGTCCATCTTCCCTGTTTTTCTTAACTGCCCAGGCAGATTGCATCCTTGAATGATACCAGGTCTGCCTTCTCTGTGCCAACACCTGAGTAAGGAAGCCCTGGACTCAAATTTGCTCACATTTACACAGGATTTTTCCATGCATTTTATAAGACGGATGATTCCGAAGTTTCTTTCTGTGCTGTTATACAAATCAATCAGTATATGCAGAGGTTCTGAGTTGATGCAAACTAATTATAGCAGACGCTGCTTAGAGAAGACACCGACCTGGCTGCAGATTTCCTGGAGCCTAAAACTTTGGCTGCAGGTCTGTAAAATCAATGGGAAAGCATTTCATCTTTGCATGCTGTTGACGAGTTTCAGCACAGGAATCAGCCTATCCCTTAGCAGTTTCATAATGATTTGTGTTGGTTGGTTTTAATGTGGAGATTTGGCCTTTGAAAATGAGAATCATTAAGAAACAGAGGTTATTTAAGTCAACACATACGCAGTAATAGAACCAGGAAGGTGTATTTGACTTGAAGCACTTCTCTAAGTTCTGGATTGTTCTTCAACCATTTACTGTCAGGTATCTCCTGAGCCTTTGGTATTGAATTGCCTGATTGCAGACTACAAATGAAAACAATTATTTAAGAGTTTACTGAAAGACTTACTTGGGTACAGAACTCCATCTCCCTCACCTCAAGGATGCAATGTAGAAACCCTGCCTGAGTTTCCAGCCTGCTGCCTTACCCTGTAGACTTCAGACCCAAGACTGCAACAGCAACTGGTACCTGAATTTCCACCCTGCCAGGCTGCCTGACAGATTTCAGACTTGCCAGCCCCCACAATCATGTGAGCCAACTTCTGAAAATAAGCCTCTCTCTCTCTCTAAATATATATATACACATATATCTCCTTTTGGCTGTATTCTGGAAAACCATGACTGATACACGTATCTCAGGGTTTGTTACATTTATCACTGTCCCTTCACTTTCCAGGGACTGTGATCTGTTATTATTTTCCTTCCTTTGAAGTCGCAAGCAACACAATCCATCATTCAAGGCCTAGAGTTTTATGAGCACTCAGGAGTACCTAAACCCTCACATGCTTTCAAACAATAAACTCATGGAGTTGTTGGAGGATGTAAGACCTGAGGAAATAGTCCCAAAATAATATAAACTTTTTACAAAAATCAGATACAAAATTTACAAATACTTGGCACATTATGCCAAGTGTACTGTTTTTTTCAGTTCTGATTTTTTAAAAATTCATACCTATAAGGAATGACACCAATTTTGATTTTAGGGAGTCAAAAACAAAACTGTAAAAAAAAGGGGGCATTGTTAATCTCTTTGTGGTAGGATTACATACAGAAAGTTTTTTCTAACTTGTTTTTATAATGAACATATACAGCTCTTATAATAAATAGAAAGATATAAGCCAGGTGTGGTGGCTCACACCTATAACTCCAGCACTTTGGGAGACCAAATGGCAGGATCACTTGAGGCTAGGAGTTCAAGACCAGCCTGGGCAACATAGTAAGACCCCATCTCTGCAAATTTTTTTTTTAATTAGACGTGGGGTGCCCACCAAGTTCTAGCTACTTGGGAGGCTGTGGCAGGAGGACTGCCTGAGTGCAGGAGTTGGAGGCTGCAGTGAGCTATGATAGAACCACTACGCTCCAGCTTGTGTGACAGAGCAAGACTATATCTCAATAATAATAATAATAATAATAACAGAAAAAAATAGTCTGAAACTAGAAATATTTGTTTTTATAATTAAATACTTGATTTAAAATAAAACAGAGTTGGAAAATTTGGGTAATGTGTATGAAATTAAAGAAAGGCTGAGAAACATTAAGAAGTTGAGAACTCAGGGGTATAGGAATGTAAGTTGATTCCCCTAACACCACAAACAAATACAGCTGACCCTTGAACAATGCAGGCATTAGGGGCAGTGATCCTAGGTGCAGTGAAAGATCCATGTATAACTTTTGATTCCCCAAAAACTTAACTATTAATAGCCTAAGGTTGCCCAGAAGCCTTGTCAATAATATAAACAATTAACACATATGTTGTATATGTATGCTACACTGTACTCATAATAAAGTAGCTAGAGAAAAGAAAATGTAACTAAGAAATTCATAAAGGAGGTGAAAATATATCTACTATTCACTAAGTGCAAGGGGATCATCACATTGAGTGGGTGGAGGAGGAGGAGGAAGAGGAGGGGTTGGTCTTGCTGTCTCAAGGGTGGCAAAGGAAGAAGAAAACATGTGTATGAGTGGACCTTCACAGTTCAAACCTGTGTTGTTCAAGGGACAGCTGTATATGTGTGGGCAAAGAAAGGCCGGGAGCTACAAATAATAATATTAACCATCGCACAGTGGGAGGAAACAAAAAATTCAACTTTCTGATAAAGCCAAGGCCAAAGGTTCTGAACATTAGTTAATGGAATAGGGCACTCTATTAAAACATAAGGCTGTTAACTGGGGCCCCGGGCCCTGGAGTGAGACACTGTCAGCCCATTGGCCCTGGCTGGAATGACTGAAATACAATGGAAAGATGATGTTAGAAGCGGCTGAAAAAGAACAAAGGACTTGGGAAGAAAATGCTATCCAGAGAAACTCAGTGATGAGAGGACTAAGAAAAGTGACTCAGCTCTTGCCCTGATTTTTTTCTTGAAAGAATAGATGTCCATAAGTGAAATTGAAATGGGTTCAAGTGGAAAACACAATAACAAAAGATGAGAAAGACGTTCAGAAATATATTTAAACTTGGAGAAACTTTACCAATCAAACGCTACCCGAGAAAAGGAACCCTTCTGGACAAAAATCCTTTCACCAATTCCAGTAAAGGCTTTATGAGCTCTTCAGCGGAAAGGCACCCTGGAAATTTAGGTTATTTTTATCGCTTTTGCTGAAAAGGCCATTTCTCTCCTTTTAGGCTGAATTCTTTGAGGCAAGTTCTGTAGCTTTGGAGTGAATCTGAATGCAGTGTTCAGAGCAGTGAGAAAAATCATGTACTGTTGAGATCCCAAGCTTCCTCCAAGACATTTTTTGAAAATAACTCATAAAGATGTCAAGGTTTCCTCTGAGTTCTTGTGAGATATGCCTTTCAAAGAAGCTCGTGGTTTAGAATAAGTCTTTCCTATGATTATATACTGTCAGATTCTAAAATGCCAGGTAGCAATAGAAGAACAAAAGAAGCAAAACATATTCATTTTTAATTCATTGTGGACAAAATGGGTAGATGCAGTCTCTAATTTGAGGATAAGTGGGTGGATCTGGATGTACCAGTCAAGTTATTTCGTTCTTGGAGCGCCCAGCGAACAATATCAATGCCACAGCCACAGGTCAGTAGGAAGGAAAATGATTGCATCAGCCACTTCAGGCATTTGTCAAAAAGGTATCATCAAATGCCAGAAGGAAGAAATGAGTTAGAACAGAAACAGTGTAACAAAAGTCCTCTTGAAACCCAGAGACTTAAGCTAGTCTATGACCTACATAATAGCACACAGTGACCAATACCATCCTAAAACAAGAAAAAGAATAGTATAGTTTTTGGAGTTTGAGTATCTCGTAGATTGTTTGCTTTCCGTATCTTTGTAACACAATTTGAACTTTAAAATGTCTCCTGTGTACTAAGAGTCATCCATTTAACAACAATAATCAGCATATACCATGCTTTTTATGTACATAGCACAGTGGTTTACAGATAACTATCTCATCACAATCCTTTTAGATAGGGGACTGTTTCTGTCCTCATTTTGAGTTGAAAAACTTGAGTCACAGTGAGGTTAACTTACCCAAGGTTACACAACTATGCAGTGACAGAACTAGGACTCAAGCCTGGTTAGTCCAGCTAAAAGTCAAGGCCTTGACACCACTACATCACATGGCAGCTTACATTTTCACTGAGTGTCCAGTAAGGATGTGGGACTTCAGCATCTTCCCACACCTCTATAGATGGTATGATGCTTAAGACAGAATTGTAACATTTTTAATGACTAAAATTCAATATTTTTCTACTTTGCAAAAGCCTACGTAGGTATATGCTTAGCATTCTGCCACATGGCCTTTGATACCGTCTGTACTAAAAATCCACAAAACAATGAAAACCACTCACTGGCAGAGAAGAGATGCTAATAGGATGCCCAATACTCAGGGGAGTGAACAAATGGCTCTGCGATGGTTCTCTGGGCTGGAGGCATAGCTTGCTCTAAGCCTGCCTGTCTGTAATGACAATCGGAGAGCTTCCCACACCTCCTCGTTGAGCCCACTCCTTCTCCAAAAGACCAACACCAGGAAAGTGGCCTATTCAGACCAAGACTCACCCTGTGATGCCCTTGGATTGCCTTTTGCTGTAAAGTCTAATGAGAATAACAATAACAACACATGCATGCTGCTTAATGCAGTCCTATACAGCACTGATTTGCTGTAGTACTCTGGTCATAGAAACATCTTTTAATTAAAAATAGAGGAGAGACTATATAAATCCATTCCAGTAAGGGAGAGTGTCATTATTAGGGTGAAGCATATGAAGTCGCCAATATTCAATCTTTTTGACCTACAAAAATGTTTTTTTACATAGAGCAAGTGCAGCAAATAAAACGCTATCTGAAGCTCTCAGCCCATGAACTGACATCTTGTAGGGTGTCTTGTCCAGTCAGGAGGAAGTTCAACTCTCTGTGGTTGCTCTTTCTTCCATTAAGGAATATTCTAGGGCTCAACGTTGACTTACAAAATAACCACAAAGGGCACACAAGCAAGAGTGCCCCAGGAGCTGCAGAGGATGGAAGAGGTAGTGGCTGAGGCTGAAGTGCAGCTTGGTGGCCGATGGCCTTCCCAAGGAAATGTCAGAGAATCACAGGGGGAAAGTCAGCTGCCAAGTGGGGAATGGTGCAAGATCTGAGAAGATTATGCACCAATGCATAATGGTGCAAGATCTGAGAGATTATGATGAGCATCTTAAGCATCATTGCACAGGAAAAACAAAACAGAACAGAGGCAGGTCAAAACTGCAGGAGGTATGACAAGAATGAATGACTGTTGAGCTTGCCTTTTCATAGGGATTATCCTCTGACAGCTTTAATGCTTCCAGAAAGCATTCTCTATGCTAATCAGATATGCATAAAATAATAACGGTGGGCCAACACTTCTGAGGACTGAAGGCCAGCAAGGCACTGTACCGAGTGCTTTGTACATATGTATTAGTCAGGGTTCTCCAGAGCAGCAGAACCGGTAGGATATAAATACACATTGAGTCTTATTTCAGGGACCTGGCCTATGCAATTGTGAGGCTGGCAAGTCCAAAATCCATAGAAATTTGAAGCAGAATTTCTTCTTCCCCTGGAATTCTCAGTTCTGCCCTTCAGGCTTTTCAACTGATTTAATGAGCTGAACTCAGATGACAGAAGATCGTTTCCTTTACTTAACATCAACTGATTGTAGATGTTAACCATATCTGCAGAATACCTTCAGAGCAACACCTAGATTACCATTTAATTAAATAACTGGGTACTATGGCCTAGCCAAGTTGACAGGTAAAATTAACATCACAACATATATGCTCATTTTTTCCTCATGAAAAATCCATAAGGTAGTATCGTTTTATCCACACTTCACAGATGAAGAAGCGAAGTCTCAAGAAGGTAAAGAACTTGCTCAAGATCACACAGATTATAAGGAATAGAGCCAAGCTTTAAAACCAGTGTGACTTCAGAGCCCGTGAATTTAGCCACCGGGATTATCTGTCTTACCAGGTAGCAAGAAGTTTCTGCTAAGGATACTCTCATTTGGGAGTTAGTAAGGAAAAGCTGGTAAACAGCACAGCCAAGAGAAGGTCAGCATCAGCTTTTGTGCATCAGAGAATCTCAAGCTCTCCATTGCCATAGGCTGCACAGTTCCGTGCTCAGCCAGTAGATCCAGCCTCCTTCCCAACCACGCCCCTTCCTCATCCTTTCATCCCACCATGCAACAAACACAAGTGGGCGCTTAGTAAATTAGCCAGTCTATAAATAAAGGGAAGGTTTTAGTATAGTGGGTACAGAGAGTACCAGCTTGTGTGAAAAAAAAAAAAAACAGATAAAATTGGATTACATATAAAGACAAAAGTCAGAAGGAGAAATTTAAAAAGTCATTATTTCTGCCAATCAAAATAGACTTCCTCCAAAGTTCCAAATTAATCAGAACAGCAGCATTAGCAGAATATGGGAAAGCTGCCCTCTTGAAGCTGTTGCAAAGTAGACATAGAAGAACGTGGGAATAGGGGACTTCAGGGGAAGACAGGTGACAGCTACTTGAGGTGAGATTTTTCTTTCCCTCACTTATGTTTTCAATCTCTTTCATTTTTCGTTCCCTCCTGCCCACAAATGGGAGAGCCTCCCACATCTCCATGTTGAGCCCACTCCATCTACAAGAGACCAACACCAGGAAAGTGGCCTATTCAGGCCACTATTTTTTCCACTATTTTTGAGATAGTGGAATAAATGCTTCCACTGTCTCAAAAATACCTTGCTTATAGATAACTATAATAAACATAAATGAACTAAATGCTTTAGAAATGGCAATGTTTGATCAGAGAAAATAGGATTTAAAAATCATATTCTGATTCCAAGAGACAAGCCTTGAATACAAGGACATAGAAAGATTGAAAGTAAAAGGATAGAAAAAGATATGCCTTCCAAACCCTGAGCAGGAGATAGTGAATATCAGATAAAGAACACATCAAGATAAGAAATATAGTAGAGATAAAGAAGGAAATTTCACAGCAATAAAAATTTCTTTTTTTTGTTTGTTTGTTTTTTTTATTTTTATTTTTTATTGCATTTTAGGTTTTGGGGTACATGTGAGGAACATACAATATTGTTGCATAGGTACACACGTGGCAGTGTGATTTGTTGCCTTCCTCCCCTTCACCTATATCTGGCATTTCTCCCCATGCTATCTCCC